>PVHP010012590.1:0-42642 GCA_004024765.1 Zapus hudsonius
CTCTCTCTCTCTCTCTCTCTCTCTCTCTCTCTCTCTCTCTCTCTCTGCTTGAAAATGAATAAATAAAATATTTTTTTTAAAAAAAGAATCCTCTACCTAGAAAACCTTAAATTCAACTCAGGTGAGCTCACAGTATTACTTTATGAGACTATATTTTCTTCTAAAATGTGGCTGCCAGATATTAAAACACAATAAAATCTCCTAACACTAAAACACCATGGGTGAAGGAAGAGACAGATCAGCAGCCCAAGGAATCATGTGCAAAGGCTGCTGAGTCAATGAATCAACTCATACCATTAAGGAAGGGTTGGAAATCATTGGGAAGCAATTGGTTATCTCTCTCATTTATCCCAAACTAAATTTCAGGTGGGTTAAAGATCTTATGCAATCAAACAAAGTATGAAGACAGCATAAAGAAATAATGTCAACATTTCTATATTAGTGGCCCTGTAAGCACAGCACTGTGAACAGAAAAGATAAAAACATGCATTTGTGTATATTTTTATACTATTTTTTTATTTTTAATATATTTTTATTTATTCATTTTCAAGCAGAGATACAGAGAGAGAGAGAGAGTGTGAGAGACAGAGAGAGAACACCAGGGCCACTACCTTGTGGGTCTGGCTTATGTGGGTCATGGGGAATTGAACCCAGGGACTTAGGCACTGGAGGCAAGTGCCTTATCCACTGAGCCATCTCTCCAGCCCTATTTGTGTATATTTGTAAAAGTCTGTAAGTCAAAAATACCCCAAATAGAATTAAGAGTCAAATACAGAGTGGAGCGTGCATTTTGCGTGTTCATTGACACCTATGGGGAATACAGTCACCAGCGAGCGCAGACTCCACCCTGGTCTCTGCAGGGAGGCCAGCAGGGATGACACCCAGCAGCACATCCGAGCCTGCAGTGCAGTAAGGGCTGCGAAGGAGAGATGAGCTGCAGCATCAGGGGTTTGATATCATTAGGGAGATCGGCTTGCGGAGGGAGCAGGTGTGGATGAACAAGGGACCTCAGCTTCAGCTTGGACGGAAGACAAAGGGAGGCGCCATGAAAACCAGTTCTGTTTGTCTTCCCAGAAGAAGCCATTGAAAAGGGCAGGGCTGCACTTCCAAGGCAAGATTTGCATTTTGCAAAGGCCACTCTGTTGTGTGAAGAAAGGGTTGGAAGGCTTCAAGAGAGGGAGCTGGGAGAATACAGAGGAGATTAGGGCTCTGGTCTGGAAAGAAAGGGATAAGAGCTTATACCAGGATGGTGGCAAGAAGTGAATAGTTTCAAAGCAAAATTGCAGTGAGCGTAATGAAAAGGCTCGTGGCCCTTGTGTGTTTTGAAAGAACATCCCAGAAAGATAATGTTCACAGTGAAACACTGGCTGCCATGTCCAACCATAGACAGTTGCTAAACAGACCAGGGCATTCTCAGAAAGTAAAATCTAAACAATTGTTTAAAGGGACCACACCATCATGTATTTATTGATACTGGCACATCTTTTAAAAAGTGTGTATGCATGCATTTATATATATATATATGTATGTTGCTTATTTATATGCAGATAGATCAATAGATAATTAGCCGCTGCAAATGAACTACAGATGAATGCACCACTCTATGCATCTGGATTTGCATGGGTGCTGGGAAACTGAACCCAGGTCCTTAGGCTTTGAAGGCAAGTGCCTTAACCACTGAGCCATCTCTCCAGCCCTGGCACATCTTTATGTTATGCTTTAACACAAAGGTAGGCCACACCAATCGCAAGGAATATTCTCTCAAGCACAGGTGGATACCTCCATGTAAAAGAATGAAGTGAGACCCCTGCCTCATACTGCACACAAAAGTAACTCAAAATGGATCATAGTGATTATAATTAATAACAATATGTCATACAGTTGAAAATTGAATATAAAGTAATAAGTATGTTAATTAGCTTGATTTAGCCATTCCATAACGTGTACACATATCAAAGCACTGTGTGGTACAGCATAAATATATATGTTTATTTTTCAATGAAAAATAAATGAATCATAGACTATGGTAGGTCCCCAACGTGTCTATGTCCTAATCCCTGGAGTTTGGGACTTTGTTACATTATATGACCAAAGGGGACTATGATGACAGATGGAACTCACATAGCTAATCAAAGGGCTTTAAGATACAGATTATCCAGGTGGGTCCAATGAGTCACAAGAGCCTCTTACATGTGAAAGAACAAGACAGATGAGGAAGTGTGTGTGTGTTTGTGTGTATGTGGGGGGGGGCAGAGGCTGATATCAGCTGTCATCAATCACTCTCCAGTTTACTTACTGAGACGGGGTCTCTCACTTGAACCCAGAGCTCATTGGTTTTGCTAGGGTATTCTCCCTTCCCACCCCATCTCTGCCTCCCAAGTACTGGGATGGGTTGCCATATTCACCCAACATTTATGTGGGTACTGGGGATCTGAACTCCAGCCCTCATGCTTGAGAGGTAAGTGCTTTGTCCACTGAGCCCTCCATCCCCCAGACCCAATTTGTGCTGTTTTTAAGCTACTAAGTTTGTATTAATTTATGACAGAAGCCATAGAACACTAATACATAGACCTAAATATAAGAAGCTGAAACATTAAAACCTGAAGAAGAAAACAAAAGAGTTAGTTTCACAACCTTGTATTAGGCGATTTCTTCTTATGAGCAGTGAGAAAGGGGAAAAAATGAATAAATGAGGCGATCAAAATCGAAGACTTTGGTGTTGCTGATGATACTGTCAGGGTAGTGAAAAGGCAGACTGAGAATGAGAGGAGACATTTGCAAGTCATGTTTGATCAGAACCTCACTTGCAGAATGAAGTATTCTTACAACTTGTTAAAGCAAGTCAAAAAAATGGGGGAAGGACTTGAACGGATGTATGGATGGTCGATACTCACAAGAAAAGATGCAAATCAAAATGACAAAAGATGCCATTTCATACACACTAATCAAAAGAACAGATAATAATGAATGAATGTTGGCGAGGCTATGGAGATGCTGAACTCTTATAGATCTTGGCGGGGGAGGCGTGTAAAGCAATGTGTAATGCAGTGTGGCGAAGCTGCCTTCTAATGCAGTTGAGTGTATAATTATCGCATGATCTGGTATGTCCATTCCTGAATCTATACCCAAGAGAAATGACCTCATATGTCCACAGAAAAACGATGTACATGAATGTTTATGAAAGAACTATTCATAATATCAATAGTAAAAGAATTTGAGTGTTCATTCCTGGTAAATGGATCAATAAATGTTGTAGATCCTTAGGGTGGAAGAGTATTTGGCTTTAAGAAGTGAAATATGAATACAAGATATAAGATGAATATCCCCTTGAAAATATCAAGCTAACTAAAGGAAAACAAATCCAAAAGAATATTTGTTGACTAATTCCTTTTATGTGGAATGTCCAGAATAAACACATTTATAGAGAAGTGGGGGGTGACTATGGAATTCTTTTGGGAGGGGCGATGAAAATGATCTACAGTTAGGTTGCAATGGTGGTTGCAAAACTCTGTTCTAAAGACCACGGAACCTTTACATTTCAAATCAGTCAATTTCATGATAAGTGAAACTGATCTTCATAAAACCAGTTTCAAAAAGCAGGCCATCCTGAATATTCTCTTTTGTGTGATTACCACATTCTTGTGTTTTAAATGTTAGTTATTTTCTAATTTTCTTAATGGTAAGAAACAGCCATGAATAAATTCAATTAAAAAACCCCCAAACTATTCATTTGGACAAATGATGAAATGGGAAAGACAGGCAGTTGGCTGATGAAGACATGCAGATCGTATATGGACATGTGATCTGAAACACATGAGTGGTAATACAGTAACACATTACCATGCTCACTAACACACTTGCACCAAAAATGATCTTTATGAATAATAAATGCACACCGATGGCAAGAGTCCGGGGAAGTGGGTGGTCTAAGCAGCGGTGGCACTCAAAGTCGAAGTCAGAACAGGTGCTTTGGGAGCCTGGCTTCCATGCAATGTGTACACAAGTCACCTGCAATCCGAACACGGTTTTTAATCAGTGGGTCTGGGGTGGGAAAAAAGCTCCTAGTGATGCTGGTGGTCCTTTTTGGGGTGGGGGGTAGTGTTGGTAGTTGGGGTTATAAAGTCCTAAACAGGTAATATCTGGAGGCTTCGAACTAACACCAGTTCTATATACCTGGGAAGGACATGAACCAAAATGAGCTAAAAACATCTTTCACCTTGGGAATGCCTGTAATAGAGAAAATTTGTAAATATATAAATGTTAAGACTCACAGGATCTGAGTCTCCTTTCTTTGTTTCTTTCTTTCCCTTCCCTCCCTCCCTTTTCCCCTTCTTCCCTTTCTTTCTCTCCTCTTTTTCTTTCTCTCACTCTCTCTTTGTTTCTTTCTTTCCTTCCTTCTCTTTCCCTTCCTTCCTTCCATCTTCCTTCTTTCTTTCCTTCTTCCTTCTTTTATTCTTCCTTTCCTTTCCTTTTTTTTTTTCTTTTTTCCGAGGCAGGGTCTCCTCTATCCAGGCTAACCTGGAACTCACTCTGTAGTTCCAAGCTGGCCTCAAACTCAGCGATCCTCCTACCTCTGCCTCCCAAGTGCTGGAATTAAAGATGTGTGCCACTATGCTCAGTCTCTGATGATATATTTTCGAAAATGTTTTTAATTATAAAACATAATGTGATGCGGTATTTATTGAGACAATTGTTATCTGTTGTATTATGTGGCAATTGACTTTCTAAAGTGAAGGAAAGTCACCATGAACAATGTTGGCAATGGAACCACTCCCACCATGGATATGCATAGAAAAATGGCGCCTTCAAACAACTCCCAGCAGGGCAATGCTAGTTATCCCTGAGTAGTAATCTTTTCTCTCTCCCATTCGTTAATCTACATTTTCTGGCATTTCCACTACAAACTTATAAATTTTTAGTAATAACAAGGAATAATGAAATTTATTTTGACCCTGTTCAAAGCATTGGACAATTGGCCCAATGGTAACCCATCTCAGCCAAGAGATGCAGCAGCTCCCTCTGGAGGTAATTCCCTCAAACTGCAGGCACTTGGCCCCAGAAACACAGTAAATTGGGACCCACAATGCTGAATGGTGTGTGTTCCAAAAGGCACAAGCAGACAGGTGAATCATCTCAGAAGGACTAGCTCTCTCCTCACCAAAGGTGTTAATTCTCTGTGTCCATGGAGGACTTCAAACCTTTCACCATCAGGGTCGAGAAAATATTTCCACTGGATTTACAATGATGAGGTAAACAATCCCATAGCTTTTCCCCAAGAGTCTTCTTACAAAGTGTTGTTATTTACTTGTGAAGAGAAAGACAGAATGAGTAGAGATAGAGAATGGGTGCACCGGGGCCTCTTGCCACTGCAAACAAACTCCACTTGCATGTGCCACTTTGTGCATCTGGCTTTATGTGGGTACTGGGGAATCAAACCTGGCATGAGTGAGTGTTGAAAGCAAGTGCCTTTATCCACAGAGCCATCTCCCCAGTCTCTTTTCTAAGAGTCTTAATGATCATTCCTCTTCTAAAAGTAATTGGAGGGGCTGGAGAGATGGCTCAGCAGTTATGGCGCTTGCCTGAAAAACCTAACATCCCGAGTTCGATCCCCCAGGACCTATGTAAAGCCAGATGCACAAAGTGGTGCATGCATCTGGAGTTGGTCTGCAATGGCTCGTCCATTCTCTCTGCTTGTGAATAAATAAAAATAATTGGATTTAATTAAATATAATCAATTTTCTACTTTTTTGGGGTGTGTGTGTGTGTGTGTGTGTGTGTGTGTGTGTGTGCACGCATGCCCTGTGTGCACGTATGCAGAGGCGAAAGGAGAAGGCCAAGTGTTCTCATTTATTGTTCACTTACGCTGTTTCCTTAAAACAGAGTCTCTCACCGAGCTGCTGTTTTGGGACACACAGGCTGATCAGGGAGCCCCAACAATTCTTAAGAACTGGGGTTATAGGCATGTGGGGCCTTACAGGTGCTAGTGATTGAAGCCAGACCCTCTCAGACATGCTTGAAACATATCTTGAATTCATCCACCTCTGTCCACTATGACTCCACTTTACCAAACCGCCACCCCCCCCATCTCTCCATACTGTCTCAGGAACCACCTAACTGGCCTCTAACCTGCGACACCATCTCATTATTTTTATTAATATCTTTATTATGAATAAGTATATACATTTTATGAGGAAATCTTGTGAATGTCTCCCCATTTCCCTCCTCTCTGGGGTCCCTCCTCAGTGCACATACTGGATCTGTCCATAGGTTAGGGGGTTAGGAACTGCACCAGAGGTAGTCAGTTTGTCTTTCTTTCTTTCTTTCTTTCTTTCTTTCTTTCTTTCTTTCTTTCTTTCTTTCTTTCTTTCTTTCTTTGCTTCCTTCCTTCCTTCCTTCTTTCCTTCCTTCCCCCTTTGTGCATCGTTGCTGAGGAGGTGATGTCTCTGAATATTCTCCCCCACCATGGCTCTTACAATCTTTCCTCTCCCTCTTTCACTCAGTTCCCTGAGTCATGGTGGATGAGCTTTAAGTCTGCTTTATTGTTGAGATCTTAAGTATCTCTGGATCTTTGCCCTGGGTTGTGTTGGGTATCATTGGTGTCTGTCTCCATCGACCTTTCATGGGTTATCTGACTAGCTGGGGTGATTGGTCTCCTGTTTTTCCTGTCACATTCTTACAGGTTTCATTTACCATCTCATTATTACCTCAAAGGTTTCCTATTACCCTTGGGATAAATGAGAATCCTTTGGGTCCAAATTAAGAAGTCCTTTGGGGCTGGAGAGTGTGCCTCAGTAGGTAAAAGAGCTTGCTTTGCAAGCATGAGGTCCAGAGTTTGATCCCTAACACCCACATAAAAAACTGGGCATGGCCATGCATGCCTGTAACCTAAGTCCTGAGGGGGAGATAGGAGAATGGCTGGGACTCACTAGTGAAGCCAGTGTGACATAAAAAATGGCAGCTTTGGGGCTGGAGAGATGGCTCAGCAGTGAAAGTGCTTGCTTTCAAAGCCTGATGGCCGGAGCTCAATTCCCCAGTACCCACATAAAACCAGATGCACAAAGTGGTGCATGTATCTGGAGTTCATCTGCAGTGGCCGGAGGCCTTAGCACACCCATTCATTGTCTCTCTCTTTCTTAGCAAATGAATAAATAAATAAAATGGCAGCTTTGGAATCAGTGACTGTCTCAAGGAAACAATATACAAGAGTAATAGACGAAGAGACCCAACATGGCACCCACACATCCACAAAGGGCATCTGCACACATGATTATCGGCAGAGCCAGGAGTTCACTGGGCCTGGGCCCAGGCCTGGACCACTTGCTCCTCCTCACGCTCTGCTCTCTCTCTAGATCCCCTGCATGCTGCAAGCACACTCACTTTTCCGTGCATTGAAACTCTTCCCTTCTCTCCTGTGCCTGTCAAGGACTACCTGTTCCTGGGCTCTCAGGTAGAATGATACTTTTCCAGTGAGGAATCCTGACTCACAAATCTAAGTGCTCCCCTTGCTTCTAGCCCCTGCTGTGTGAATTCTTCTCTTCACCCCTTTCCTTCTCCTCAGGGTCCTTTTCCTCCCCCACAATCCAGATCTCTCATATGTCAACCTCCAATGAAGATGGGTTCTGATGGCGGGGCCTAGTGTAGTGGTATTCAGTAGTGTTCAAAGCATACCTGTTGAGCAAGCAGCCGAGTGAAAGGTGAACTCTCTTAGAGGTGAGATTTCCAGGACCAAGGCAAGCTTGATGGGCAGATATTTGGGGAAGAGGTGCTTTCTGGCATCTCTTAAACCACTGGCATACTACTGCAGAGGCCTGCTTATGTTAGCATTTTAAAAAATGTTTTATTTATTTGCAACCAGAGAGATACATACAGAGAGAGAGAGATAAAGAGAGAGAGAGAGAGAGAAAGAGAGAGAGAGAAAGCTCATGGGCACACCATGACCTCCAGCCACCACAAATGAATTCCAGATGCATGTGCCACTTTGTGCATATGGCTTACGTGGGTCCTGGGGAATTGAACCTGGGACCTTAGGGACTGGAAGCAAGTGCCTTAACCGCTGAGCCATCTCTCCAGCCCATGCTAGCATCTTTGTATTGAATGCTTACTGATTGGTCCCAATTAAGTAGCTCCAAGGTCAATGTTTAGACTCTGTGTGTAGCAGCCACCAAAGAGACTTCAGACTCTGAAGTCTCTTCTTCCTTCAGCCTGTCTTTTCCTCCTCCTACCTTTCTCCTGGCCGCAGGAACGTCTCAGCAAGGCCAGTGTGAGTTGGGAAGCACTGAACACTGTGCAATGAGCCATAGTCTTGGCTCTCTGTGAAGGGACACAGTTGTTGTAAGGTCTAGTCCCGAGGTGGCTTGTCCACTCTGCTGGTGGTACTGCGATGGTGGTGGTGGGGAGAGTCTCCCAATTTTCATACAGAGGGTGTTCTATTTTTAAGATGAATTTTGGACAAGGGAGCTTGCTCAGAGGTTAAAGGTTCTTGGTTGCAAAGCCCTGGCCACCCCCAAGGTCAATTCCCAATACTCACATAAAACCAGATGCATAAAGTGGTGCATGCATTTGCAGTTTATTTGCAGGGGCAAGAGGATCTGGTGCACCCATTTTCTCTCCCACCCCCAACTCTCTCTCTCTCTCTCTCCCTCTCTCTCTCTCTCAAATAAATAAATAAATAAATCGTTTTCAAAAAAGACTATTCTACCTGGGGCATTTTATATTCTTTCCCTTAACAAGAAGGATAACATGAAGGCTGCAGTTACCAGCACAAAGGGACCAGAAGAAATCAACAAAAATGACAAAAGTCGATGCTGTAACATGATGACAGTCGGTGTCATTCGGTGATGGAGGGGAGGGAGGAGCCATCAATGATAACAGTTCATGTTCATAATTCCACAGCCCACTCCGGGAAGCCATTAAAGAAGGATGAAAGGTTTTACTATGAAAACTGTGTTAGTGAGTATTTCCTGTGTTGCGCATTAGATGGAGCGGTAGCTATGACCCCCTCTTACTTCTCAATCCTATGACACAATGCCCTTCATTGTAGAGTTCTCTGCTGAAGCATTAAAAGATGAGATTATGTCCGGGACACTTTGTGTAAAACAGCACAGTGTGCAGAGATCACTTTAGACACATTTGAATAATTTTCCAGTGCCTGACTTCAGCATAATTTAGATAAAAACTCCTTTCTTTGCCCCCCTATCTCAAGCTAGCACCTGGCATCAGGAGTGTTTAATCTGACTTAAAGCACAATTCTTGTTAGTTAATCACTAACTCCCACGTTCGGGTGAAAAACCAAACAGACCTCTTGCTCTCAGAGCACCACATTCCATATTCCTTATTTTTCATAGACACAGAATATATTGACGCAAACGGCAAAGTTGATCTTTAGGTAATTATGAAATTTGCTTCCTCATGGTGATAGAATATAAAATGTGCTGTTGTGCTCAAAGGAATGTCAAGGACTGTCATAAAAGGGGAATATTTTTAAATATTTTTATTTATTTATTTGCGAGGTAGGGGCAGGGAACGGGCATACCAGGGCCTCCTGCCACTGTAGATGACCTCCAGATGCATGTGCCATTTTGTGCATCTGGCTTTACCTGGGTAAATCTGGCTTTACTGGGGAATCGAACCCAGGTCCTTAGGCTTTGCAAACAAGAACTTTTAACCTCTGAGTCATCTCTCCAATCTGGGACTGTTTCATAGACATACCTCTGGTTTCATCAAGTTAAGAGAAAGTGAACTGCTTTTACAGGTATGCCTTGAAATTTTAGTAACACGACAGACCTTACTTCTTGTTTGGGTGAAGTCCAGATGGTAGGGCAGGGGTATATACTGCTCCTCATGGCCCCTCAGGGACCTAGGCTGCCAGAGGTATGTGGCCTTGAACATATGGTTTCCAAGGTCATACAGGGAATCGCTATGGCAGATAGGGACAGAGGAAACATGGAAGATGGCCAGATCTGTCCCGTCTTCCATTGGCCATGTCCAACTGCCAGAAGGCTGAGGGCCCTGGAGGAGAGAGATGTGGGTCTGGCAAAGAAGCAAATGGTTTTTACCATTGTAGACATAATTCTCCAAAGGGGAGAATTCATTGCTGATTCCTTTATTATTTAGAAGTGTCTGGTATGTTGGGAACAAGAAGATCATAGATAACTCAGAGTTCATTGTCACCATCTGTGAGACCTAAACATCAGATACACAGAACATTAAGATTTCCTCTCTGTGTCCAGTTCATCCACATCCAACCAAGAAATTGGATGAATTCTTTGAAGAAGTTTTTCTCATCGTCCCAACATCTGATGTTCAGATGTTTACCTTTAGAGATGGAAGCCGACAGAGGTCTAGCGAGGGAGTCTTTCCTTACTTTATGGGGCGCAAGGAAGGGTGCATGCATGTGTGTGAGGTTAACTTCATTTGTCTTCCTTGATCATTCTCTTCTTTATTTACCAAGGCAGAGGCTCTCACTTGAACCCCCAACTTGCTGATTTGGCCAGTCTAGCTGGCCAACTTGCCCTGTGGATCCCTTCTCCGCCTTCCGAGCACTGAGATTACAGACAGGCCATCATCACACTCACCTAGCTTTACATGAGTGCTGAGAATCCGAACTCTGGTCATCATGCTTGTATGGTAAGTGCTTTATCCACAGAGCCATCTAGCCTCAGGGAGGAAGGATTTCATTTTCATTTTCCAGATGAGGAAGCTAAGCTCACTGGCACAGACAACTCTAGCAAGGTCTCAGAGGTTGACCTCCACCTCAGTGTTTCCCATCATACACTGCCACTCATGGTAACACTGTGGTGGTATCTGGAATGAGAGGTTGCTGACAAAGCCCTCCAGTGTCAGTGGCAGATGAACTTCTGGGTCATAACTCCCAGAGAGTCACAGATTCCTCTCGATGAAAAAAAAAAGCCTCAATACATGGACAAGAACACCTGCCTCTAATCTTTGCATGGTCTCTGACTTGCAAAGATGGAGAGGTGAGAGAAAATGTCCAGGTTAGCTATTTCCCACATTCAACTTCTATGGTTTGTGATAACCATTTTAGAACTCAGAGGGTTTCCTTAAGACCGAGAGAGATCAAGGCACCCTGCTTGCTTACAGCGATTTTCCTTGGCTTGCACCTCAGAAGTACCAGGCACACTATTACAGCGTGAACTGAAATGTGACTGCAAATCAATAAAACCAGAATTAAAAGCCACAAAATTTTGAAAAATCCAAAAGAATAGTAAATGCTAACTGAAGTGTGTGTGTGTGTGTGTGTGTGTGTGTGTGTGTGTGTGTGTGTGTGTGTATCAGAGCCAACCTGATATACTTGGGAATGACCCAGAGGCTTGCTGAAAGTTTGGGCTGTATATTGATTGTAAGGGCATTAATTGTAAACACTGACTATAAAATTCAGAGCTTCAGGAAGGTATAAACCTTGACATTACTGTCCAGGCAATACTCATTTTATTCATTTTGTCACGTTCCCCACCATTTGAAAAGTATTGTTTAATTGCTCTGATCACATGTTTTTTTAATAGTTATGAGAGAAAATGCTGGCATATTTCAAGAAACAACTTAGTGCATTTATGAAACAATAAAAATACTAGAGACTGAGTAACATACCACAGATTATTTCTCACAGTTCTAAAGGCTGGAAGTTCAGGGTCAAGGTACTGGTAGGTGCGGTGTCTGGTGGGGGACTGTGTCTCCTTGGGAAATGATGTCTGATGTTCTCACATGGCAGAAAGCAGAGGACTGAAGTTTTGAAGATGCATGAAGGCTCTTTTATAAGCTCTTGCTCTGTTCAGGCACAAGGAGGCGGAGCTTTGGTGACCTAAGCAGACACCTAAGTAGTGGAGGTGGTTTCAATATAAATTTGGGGGAGCATTTGTCCACAGCACTGGTCATTTTTCACATGTGCTAAATTTCATGTGACACTACGGGACAGCATGTTGTGACTCATTTGATGTCATTACTCATACCAGGACCTGCTGCTCAAGTCAACATATCCACACCATAACCCACTCAGGCCAACATAACTATACCATAACCCACTCAGGTCAACATAACCATCTGATTTAGACTGTAAAAATCTATCCTAAGTCAAAATAAAAATCAGTTTTACATACAGACCGAAACCTGGCAGAATACCAATGCACTCTGTAAGTAATTAATAAGCCATCACAGGCCCTAGGGAGTCAGATCCCTAATTGGTAATGTGTCAAATGGAAGTCATGACATGTGCATGTGTGATGTATAAAGCTCCCTTTCGCATGTGCAGTCTTTCACCCAGCACACAAAGATGCCACGAGAGACTTGACATCATGTTTCCAATGCACTCTAAAGAAATAATCTCTATGAGGAACATCACTACCACCACCAACAACAACAAACAAAAACACCAGATACAACTTTAAAAAAGTGTCATTCAAATAAGCCTAAGAATAGCACAATGACCCCGCCAAGAAGGACTGCTCTCTGTCTACCATAGACCCTCACGTGACTGTCTCCAAGCAAGAACGAAGGGACTTGACAATGTTCTGCTTGTACCGGTGAGAGGTGATTTAAGAGAGGAAATACTTAGAGGCTTAGGAGACCTTTCCAGGGAACCTGGAAGCTCGCTTCACATTGGAAGGCATTCGCATTCCCTGGAATCCAGGCTCCTTTCTCTCTGGGAACCACCAGGAAGTCAAGTCCATAAACTGAGATTTTAGAAGAGCTGTGAGGCAGGCAATGAATCAGAATGAAATGAAACTCCGGTGCAAGTAGGTAGCAATATATCGTGGCGTTGTCACAGGCTGTAGGGAGGAGAGCTAGACTTCCATAGTGAGCAGTGATGGCTCAGTGAAAACCCTTCAACACGCTGAATAGAGTGGGTTCCTATGGGCTCAATCCCTTTCACTGCTATTGACTGGGTGTCCGCAGGGTGTCAAGGCTAGAAGCTTCTGGATAAATGACACACACCCCCTGCCCTTGTGGACTGGGGAGGGCGGAGTAATCAGACCTTTGCAGTATTGTGTAACCAAACACCAGGGCTTTCTTACTAGCCCATAAGAGAAGACTGAGATTTCTCGGCTTCTCAAAAGCCCCAACGGATCCTGACTTTGGGGGGGTGTGTGTGACTGAGATAGGGTATAGAATTCTATATGCGCTTCCTGTTTCCTTACAGTTAGAATGTTCTGTTTATAGAAGGAGATAACACTAATCAGTGCTTTGTAACTCATTACTTGGGAAAATATTCCCACTAAGGCATAAAACCTTTTGCAAGATGGGTTTTCTGCATTGTAAATCCAGGTAACTGTCTCTAGACCTCACAATTTGCATAAATTTATTTAGAGCCATGTGTTTCACTCATCTCCCTGATAATTCTGTGCAAGTAAATGATTGACAGTTCACACCTCTGAAGTCTGTCATGAGAAATAAATGAGATCTTACATGTAAAACATTTAACATGGTGCCTGATACAAAGGCCCAGTAACTAGTGGCTTCCCCCCCTTTTTTGGGGGATAGGTTCTTGGGTAGAGTCTTGCTCTAGCCCAGGCTGACCTGGAATTCACTATGTAGTCTCAGGCTAGCCTCGAACTCACTGTGATTCTCCCACCTCTGCCTCCCGATGCTGGTATTAAAGGTGTGTGTCACCACACCCAGATACTAGTGGCTCTTTTTGGTGGGGGATTCCTGGGGTTATTGAGAATTAAACCTAGAGTTTCATGCTTGTTGGTAAGAACTTTATCACTGGGCTAATTCTCAGCCTTTTTCCCCCACATTTTTATTTTGAGACAAGGTCTCCTTCAGTTGTCCAGACTGACCTTGGACTTGCTCTGTAGCCCAGGCAGGCCTTAAATTTGTAATCCTCCTATCTCAGCCTCCCCAGTAGCTAGGATTACGGGCCTGCACTACAGACCTGATTATTGGCTATTTTTATAAATCATTGCAAAACTGACATTTGTATTTCTGGTTTTGGTAACAATTATTTTTCTTTTAAATCAGGGGAGTGCTACAGACTGGAGAGTCTGGGGACTGGGGAGATAGGTCAGTGGATAAAGTGCCTGCCTTGCAAGCCTGTGGACTTGAGTTTGAGCCCCAGAACTCACATTTTAAAAAACCTGAGCGTGGTGGCATGCATTTGTAATCCCAGCACGGGGGCAGCAGAGACAGGAGGATCCTAGGAGCTCCCTGGCCAGAGAGAATATCATGGCAGTGGGAGGGAATGTGTGTCAAGAAAGATGTTCACCATGACAACCAAGAAGCAGAGAGGAGGAGAGGGAGAGAGGAAAATGAACAGGACCCATCAAAGACCCATCTACGTCCTCCAACCAGCCCCACCTCCTAACAACCATTTCATCAAGAGATAAAGTCAACATCCTCAAGATCAATCATCTCTCAATAGACTCCCTCCTGGGGACCAAGCCTTCAACACCATGGCAAACAGCACCCATCACTTAAGACTACTGAGAGGGTAAAGCCAGCCTTAGTACCATTGGATGTGCCCAAGAAAGACTAGCTCCTACTACTATGCTTTGCCCCCTCTCTGATGGCAGCAGAGTCCCTTGGAGTCACGACACTCTTTTCTGACTGTTTCTTTCTCTTTTGCCCACCGAGAGGGCTTTCCTACCTCTGAGGATGCCCCTTCCTAGGTCAGACCTGGAGGTAGGATTAATAGACTTTCCTTGCCCCCCTCCCTGGTTCCAAAGCTCTTCCTCCCCCAAAGGTTCTAGTGTCTTTCAAGTACATGTTCTGTGAACCGTTTCTTGCACTTTCTGTCTTCCTACCCGATACTGAATTCCCCAGACAGAAACAGAGTGATCTCTTAAATTTTTAATTCAGAGCATATGTCGTTTCTGTTTTGGGAGCCTTCTGGGGCATCCTGTCGCATTTGGATCAAAATCCAAAATCTATCTTCCTGTCTGACCTTATACTGTATCACTCACCCCTACTTACTACAGAGCAACTGGCTTTCTTTTGGCTCCCAATAGACAGGCACTATCTGACCCCAGGGTCTTTGAGCTCACTGTTTCCTAGATCTTCAGGTCTGAGTATAGAACTGTCATCATCTCAGAAGTTCCATCCAAGAGTCCCAACACAAAGCAACCTCACATTCATATGACCACCAAATTTAATGTTCTTATGGCTTTACCACAATCTGAAATGATAGTGTTTTTTTTTTAACTCTCTTTCTTCCTTTCCTTTCCAGGACATAACTTCCACAAGGTCTTTATTGCTCATTGTAGACTCCCCTGGGACAAGAATAAATTCCGGCCCACAGTTATCATTAACAAACCTGTGGTGGATGAAAAAAACCAGAATGAGAGGGGGTGTCCAAAGACCACAAAGCTCTGACGTTGGACACACTTGTCTTTGAATCCAAGCTCTGCCAATTTATTTGCTATGGTATCTTTGACAAGGTATTTATTTACCTCTCTGATATTCAAATTGTTCTAACTAAAGCTTGGGGCAAAGGGAATCACATCATTAGGGTAGGGTGAGGATCTGGGAGATTGGGTCTCCAGTACCTACCACATAACATCAATGAACAGCTGTTATCTGATCCTGAGGATGATGCAAACCTGAAGATTAAGGTCACTTGGCCACAAGGATATTTCCATTGATCCCACCCAGGTAGGAATTTTGTTTTTGAAAGAAAAAAATGCCTCCCTTTTGTCCAAGAAAGACAGAAACCCATCACACAATGTTCCTGATGATAACCAAGCCCATATTTCAGGGTTTAAGACAGACAGATGCGGAATCCCCAGGTATCACAACTTCTTGTATAAATTAGCAAGAGGAAGTGAATTTTCCACAGCCTAATTGAGTGTATTCAGAATAGGGAGAAAGAGAACATGTTTCCCTGTGAGGAATAAGAGAACCTTTCAGCTTCGTACTCCTGGGGAAGGGTTTTATTTTTGTGCAATCAAATAATTGCTTGCATGTTCAGAGCTTCCTGTGTCTCTGAGGCTTCCCAGATCCACTTCTCCTTTACTCTCCTGCCTGGGGTCTTGGTTAATTAAAGACAAGGGTCTGTTCTGTTCTATCTGTCCACATTTGCAGCCAACAGAAGAAGCATGCCTCCATGGGGTGCTTGCCTCCTCTGGGATCCTCATGGGGCTTCACAGCTCTAGCAGGAATTCCTTTTTAAACACAGAAGTGGGTCAATAGTGCTTGGGAGATGGCTCAGTAGGTACTTGCAGCACAAGCATCAAGGCCTGAGTCTGGATCCCTGGCACCCAAGTAAAAGCACATCATGGCAGCATACACCTGTAATTCCATTGCTGGGGAGGAGAAACAGGAGATCCCTAGGGCTCACTGGTTAGCTAGTCTCTCTGCATTAGTGAGCTCTATGCTCAGCCAGAGACTGTCTGAAAGAATAAGGTGGAGTCCTCCCATGTCAACCTCTGGCTTAACACACATGAACATACATGCATGCCCACACACACATGAACATGTACACACAGCACACACATGCAAAATAAAAAAAATAGAAGTGGATCAAATCTTTCAGGCAATGGTTAGCTTTTCAGCATGAAGAACAAAGGTAACCTGTTTCACAAAGGGAGGCTTTGGGTGGGAAGAGAAACAGCATGGTGGAATCTTCCTTGATTTTAAAAGTGGGATGTGCGTGAGGAAGAGGTATGTAGTGCAAGAAGTTTAGTATGGTCAGGGGAGGCAGGCAGAAATGAGGCGCCCAACATGAGTTTCTATGGAATTCAGCTAGCGTGCATACCTGAGTCATGGTGCATCTGAGTGCACCCTTTAGTATGTGATGGTTGTATTGAGCAAGAACTTATAAAAAGTTCCAAATAAGGGCTGGATAGATGGTTCAATGATTAAAGGTGTTTGCCTGAAGAGCCTAATGGATCAGGTTTGATTCCCCAGTACCTATGTAAAGCCAGTTTCACAGAGTGGTGCACACATCTGGAGTTCCTTTGCAATGGCCAGAGGCCCTGGCATAGTGATTCATTCATTCTCTCTCCCTCTCTCTCTTTGAAGTAAATAAATAAAAATATTCTTAGGATTCTGAACATACTCAGATTTTGAATTGGGGAGCTTTCTGGCTGGGAAAATAAATGAACTGGGCTGAAAGGGGAGGGACTGAGCATGAATGAAAAAAAATTCCAGTACTCGGGAAGCTGTAGCTGGAGGATTGCAAATTTGCTGCCAGTGTGGGCTATATACTGAGATCCTGTCTCAAAGGCAAAAAGTGAGGATATGAGACCCAGAGGAAGAGCGAGAAGCATAAGAAAAATGAAAGACAGACTATTCAGATGTAGACTTAAAAGAGAGAACTGGACTGGGGGGCTAGAGGGAGGAATAGACACAGCGAGAGAGATCCCAGGAGAGAAAGTTTAGAACATACTGAAGTATGTGCATTACTCTAGTTCAAGTGCTTTGACTGGCCTTCCTGCTTCCTTGGACAGTGGTCCTTAGAAGAAACCATACTGTGGTACTTCTGCTTGTACTTTCTAGAAGAATTCAGAGTTCTGTTGACTATCATATTGTGTTAGCCTGGATTGACACAAGTTCTCTCGTGTCATTTGCTTTAAGTGTCCTGGGCAAGCCTTACAGAGTGTTGTCTGCGAGAATGTTCTGTGATGCTAGACTGTCCAATAAGGTAGCCACTAGCCCCTGTGGCTCTACACCACTTAACATGTGGCCAACCGAGGATCTAAATTGTGTGTATATTGGGTGTGTATATTGAAGGAGACAAAAAAATGAGAGACAGAGCATTAAAATGAACATTAAAACTTTTAGTTAGAGCGGAAGAAGGGGCGGAAAGATTGTGAGAGCCGTGGTGGGGGAGACTATCCAGAGGCGTGGCACCCTTCAGTAACAACACACTTGGGCCAGGAGAACCAGGCTGAGTACTAGGCTATCCATGGTCCCCTGCCACAAGGACTGATCCAGACGGCCCACGGAGGAGGATATCCAGCTGATTGGGGATGGGGAGGGGGGGCATTGGGGATTTGGGGATAACAACTCATTGTTTGCCCGCTAAATAATGTAAATAATGTAATTATGGTCAATAAATATATACATATTAAAATTAAAAAATAAAAAATAAATAAAAAAGGGAAAAAACCTTTTAGTTATAGAGCATTATGTATTAGAAAAGTAGTTAGAATACCAAGAGGGTGCCTTCAAATACTGTGTTGTTTAGAACAAGAAAATATGAAATCATGCATTTATTTAAAAACAAATATGTAAATGCTAGTATAAGTGATACACAGGCCTAAAGACAGTCTGTAGATAACTACAGTCAAGGAAATACTAGACTAAGTCGTGTTATTTAAGTATATTACTCTAGCTGAGTATGGTAGCACACACCTCTAATCCCAGCTCTTGGGAAGTAGAAACAGAAGGATCAAGGGTTCAAGGCCATCCTCAGCTATATGTTGAATTTGAGGCCAGCCTAGCTACAGGAGACTTTGTCTCATAAAACAATAGAATAGAAAATAAAATAAACAAATAAATACACTACACTGAAGATTGGCAAAAGACTTTCATTTGTTACTATCAACTGAAAAACAATAAGAGGATCCGGGCGTGGTGGCGCACACCTTTAATCCCAGCACTCGGGAGGCAGAGGTAGGAGGATCACCATGAGTCCAAGGCCACCCTGAGACTACATAGTGAATTCCAGGTCAGCCTGGGTTAGAGCGAGACCCTACTTCAAAAAAACAAAACAAACAAATAAAACCAGTAAGAGAAAGAGTCGTGTTTTAACTTTCTGTCACAGTGGGATGAAACAGAAAGAAAAAGAGGAGCCTAGCAAGGGCCATGAGAGGCTGAGCTGTGAGGTTGTAGAAACTATGGGGTCAGTCTGCACACCATCAACTGTGGATCTTACAAATGCTTCCTAGGTGGACGGGACAAAATTATGAGGACAACTCAGAAATATGGTGTGGAGCAAAGCCGGCAAGCCCACAGAGGCTGCAAGCGGTACAGAACCAAGTACAAATGTTACTCCATCTTACTCTCTTCTCACTTTCCCTGGCATCATCAGGATAGCACCTGCGCCTTGCTTCCAAAGCTTACAGGTGCTTGTTTGGAAAGAAATACAAACTCCTGCTAAGATATTAGCTGTTTCCTCTCCTATGATCACCAGACTGTTCCTACTTGTTCCAAAGCCCTATCCTGGCCCAGGATGAGTAAATCTGACCCAGGGTAAAATCTAGGCCTCTGACTATAGGTTTGATATGGGTTATAAATGTAGAGCATTGATTGTCCTTTTGCAAGGAGAGAGCTCACAGGTTGTCACACCTGCTGATTCTCTGAAAAAAATACCAGGATTTTGCCCTGAAAAAATAGCCAAGGCATAGATGAACATGCACTTCCCGACTGTGGGAACCATTCCTAAAAAAGCCATACCCACAAAATCCAAGGCAATCTGGCATAATCCAGGAGCTGAGACACAATTTATTACTTCACAAAGAACAGAGGGTTCTGACCCAGCAACAAGTTAGCTTCTGGCTTTTTCCTCCCCTTTCCCTCACGAGCTGCATTTCAGAGGTCTGACACTCTAGATTTACAAGCTCAGCCTTTGAGAGGAAGGCTTTAAATAGCTGGAGATTTATAGGATGCCATAACTAAAGAGAAAATAGAGTCTGGGCCCTCTTCTGTCCCCTTGCTCTAGAGATGGGGACTCCAGGGCCCAGGAGAAAAAGCTAGTCATTTGCCCAAGATCACACAAGGATGTAGCCAGCCCTGAATCTAGGGCATCAGGAACTCACTCCTCTTCCCAGCTCCTCCAAACAATGTCTAATTTTGCTAAAATATTTATGTTGGGTAAAAAAATTACCATAGATTATCACTGGACAATAGGACCAAAGAGGAGTTTAAATCCTTCTTTCTGTTTATATTCTTTTTAAATAATAGAGACATGTTGATCATATCATGACGTTTTTGCATGTGTGTGAAGTGCGTATTCTTTATGTAGTACACAAGTCCTTTGTTATTTAAAATGGTTCTAAGACTCCTTTCCTACCATCCTCAATAAAATTGAAGAGTACATTGGGTGAATCCCCCTGAGTCTGATCCCCAGCACCTACGTCAAGAGCTGGATGTGAAGAGCTGAGGCAGGAGGATTTCAGCCAGTCTGAAGATGAAAGCTCCAGGTTCAGTGAGAGACTCCGTCTCAAGGAAACCATGTAAATGAGTGGCAAGGGAGGACAGCTGATGTGACCATCTATGACACTGTCCTGTTGTTTATAAGGAAAGAAACGCCAGGCGGGCACAGCCCCATGACCAGAGATGGCAGGAAGCCCTGGGCTCTCTCTATCTTGGTAAGCTTCCAGCACTGCTGTATGATTGTATGGCATATGTGGTTTTTCCATGATGAATCACATTCTTTCTCTTGCTCACCACCACTTTTCCATTAGCTCCTGACAGGATGATTAGTCCTGACTTTTTGCTTCTATTTTGGGTCCGTTTCTTTGATCCTTTACTTCCTTACTCCTGAAGTCACGGGTTTTGAGCTTCCTGCAACCATCATGATTTATGTTTTTACTTACTTGTGTGACTTGTGACAAGTTCATCCCAAGTCTAGTTCTTAGCCCAGCTTCCTTCCTGTCCACCTGACTCTGCTGCATGGTCTGGCTTTTATCCCTGGGGTCAAGGGACAATCTGTGTGGCTTTAGACCCTTGCTACTCTCTTGGGTCCAGACCACTTTGATTCCTTGCATGTCCAGATTTGTTTTTGATCTGCAAGACTTTATCCTATGATCCATTATCCCATCTATCCCTACAAGAAATAATATTGTATAGTCTCAGATGGATTCTAGAATAAAAATATTAGCTTCGGCTTTGTATTTAAAGTCTCTAATGAATGACCTTTCCAACCCCATTTTTGTTCATTTTGGAATATGTTTGTGATGGTTAAGCTTTGTTGTTAACTTGACCTTTGTAGCAATCTTGGGTGGGTCTCTGAGGATGTTTACAGGAAGGCAGTAAGGGACAGGATGTAAGGAGGCTCAGGGGAGCTAGAAATGAACACCCTTTCCTGTGTGGGCAGTGCAGGAAGGAAATTCCAGAGACTCAGGAAGCCATTAAGTCTGGGATAGGGTTGCAAGATCTCACCCTAAGGCTATATAAAGGGGAAGGAGATTTAAAGGGAAGGAGATTTCTTTCCTTCCCCCTACCCCTGTCTCTTTGGTGTTCTCTGTGTGTGGTATTGGTGATGGGTTTATCTCTCTGCTTGGACCTGTGAAAGGGGTCCAGCCTCTTTCACCATTATGGAACTTTCCCCTGCATCTATAGCTTCAATAAATCATTTTCTCCCATAAATTGTGCCTGGTTTGGAGATTCATCCCAGTGGAATGTAGCTGACTGCAACAATGTTCCAACAGGAAAAAGTATTTAGAAGTTTCTGCCTTTTGGGGGGAATCAATAAAAATAGTAATCACATATTACATGAGCTGCTAATACAATACTACTTCAGGGACAAGTTACCCTTAGCTAGAAGAAAGATTGTGGACCCATGTGACTTTCCATGTGATTTTTAACTTCTTACCTGCTCTATCTTCATGTACTTTTTCACTCATTTGTTATTTGTGGTGACCTGATAGAGTTGAAGCTTGTGCTTGGAAATGAAAATATCAACAGCTCAGATACAAAACTATCCCAAGTGCTCACTGACGATGGGTGAGGCAGGTCAACAAGTGCAGAACTTTTTTCTTCAATGGCATAGTGTTACAACACAGGCCCAAAGTGCCATCTACAAAACAGATGGAGCATGGTCCACACTCTGAATCTGCTGGTGCTTGGTCTCCAGAATGGTAATAACCTTCTGCTGTTTATAAATCACCCATCCTAAGGTATTTTGGATTTTATAGCCCAAATGGACTAATATAACAGCCAAAAGTTATGTCAACACAAATTGCACTCAGCCGGTGAGTACATAAACCATACGGCATAGCTGTACAGTGCCACGGTGTTTACCACGTAAAACAACGAAGCACTGATGTCTGTATGCTACGATGTGGGTAGCTCATGTGGGTGAGCTGGGGAGGTGGCTCAATGAGCAAGCAAGCTTGCCACACCTGAATCACCCCGAGTCTGGGCCCCAGCGCCTATATAAATAGCTGGGTGTGGTCACACCTGCCTCTAACCCCAGTCCTATGAAAAGCTGAGATCGGAGGATTGCTGGGGCTCACTGGTCAGCCAGTCTGACAGAAAAGGAAAGCTCCAGGTTCAGTGAGAGACTCCATCTCAAGGAAACCAAGTGGCTAAGTGACAAGGGAAGACAGCTGATGTTCTCAGGCCTCCACGGGTGTGCAGGGGGGTGGGGCATGTGCATATACCACACCACACATACATACGCACACATCAAACAAACTTCGATAATGAAGAAACCAGTCACGAAAGATCATATACTGATTATTGAATTTACATGAACTATCAAACCAGATTGATCTGCAGACACAGAAGGTAGGTTGGTAATGTCTCATGCCGTCAATCTGGTGAGAAATGGGGAGTAATTCTGAATGAGGAAAGGTTTTCTGTTTAGTAATGAAGAAGTTCTGAAATTGATAGTGGTGGTGGTTATATAACCTTGTGACTATAACAACAAAAAAAATTGAGTTACACACTTCCAATGTCTGAGCTGCACCTCATGTAAATTATATCTCAGTCAAGTTGAGAGAGACAGAAAAAAGCAGCCACTTTGGAAAATAATAGTGAGGCAGGGACCAAGTTAACTCCCAGAGAGAATTCCAGGAATTCCCTTGACTTGCCATTCCCCAGGTGAGGAGGGGCTCAGAGTAACCTAAGAACCATTCCTGGTGTTAATAGTACTTTTATATATGTTTAAGGTAACCCTTAGGAAACTATCAATAAGTTCTATCTAATCTGGTAACCACTGCCCACATATGGCTATTTAAATTTGAGTTCTTCCAAATGAAATCAGCTTTAGAATTCAATTTCCCATTAGCACGAGCCACAGTTCTACTGCTCAACAGCCACATGTGATCTGGCTGGAGCAGTGCCATTATTGCAGAGGGTTTGATGAAACAGAGCTGTTCCAGATAGCTCTGGATCAATCGTTTCTTTTTGGGGGTGGTGTGTGCATGTGTAGTATATGAGATGTGGCGTGTGTGTGGTTCATGCATGTCTGTGTGCAGATGAACACACCTCATGTACCCAGGGCAGAGATTAGAAAATGTCAATGATCTTCCTTTATGACTTCAAGTGCTTCCCTTGAAACAGAGTCTCTCTGTGAACCCAGGGCTGCCATTTCCATGTGTCCCCTGTGCTTCTTCATCTCTGCTCCCCTCAGGACTGAGTTTAGAGGTAGCTGTGACCATGCCTGGCGTGTTCAGTGCGTGTTGGGAAATCAGCTCATGGTAAATCAGGCCCTCGTGTAGTGTTCTGACAGGCTGAGCCACCTCCCCAGCCTCCTTACCAATTCTTTTTTGCTAACATTAAAGCCAAGAAGTAAAAGTCAAGTATATGTCAAGTAAAATTCTGTGTCCAGATGAGACAAAGAAGCAGGTCTCTGTAAAACCAGGAGCCACAAGAGGGCCTATTCCTGTGTGGGTGTGTCACTCAACACCTACACAGTTGCTCTGTCCTTCGGGGACACTGGATGCTTTTTGTTTCTTTAAAAAAGAAACACAAAGAAGGAAGGCAAAGAATTCTGGTTTTGTTTTTATAATACTGGTGGAATAATAAACAATAGTTTAATGTTCTGAGTGGAAAGATTAAGCCCTGAGGGGAACAGGAGGGAAGATAAATCAATATTTACCAGTAGTCCTTATCCTATGTTAAATATTAGCTTAAACTTAAAAACCCATGGTTTTTGTTGTGGCCTCTCCTTCAGCCCACATTTCAGCGATCTTTAGCCCTTGGAGAGAAGCGATCACTTCAGAAGCGGTGGGAACCATTTGAACCGCGGCCATTATCCATCTTTCATTGTCATCTGTCATAGCGATGGTAAACATGGGGGTCACAGAAAAACAATTCAACCTGGGCAGCACACGGAGATCTCCGTGGGGGTCACCGGCCCTGCTTAGAACGCTGTGTAGGATGAGCAAGGTGATGGAGTGATTTCTAGAATGTTTGAGAACACCTGGGAGCTGAATGGAGGGTTTTCATTTCATTTCACAGGTTAGCATTAGCCCACCAAAGGAGAAACGTTAGCTGGTGGCTGCTAAAACAAAAAGATCCTCCAAACCAAGGGCTTCATGGGACATTGGGCAATGATTTGTCACGTCTTCCTTGTTCCAGTCTACCTCTGGGAGGGTAACCCCAGAACTCGGTCTTTTAGGGAAGCCAGAGAAAGGCCTCTGTGAGGAACATGGAGCTGACAAGAGGCTATCATACAGCACTGTGAGATGGTCCCAACAGTGACACTCCCATTGCATATTGAAATATTCATGGATATCACCCTTCCCGGGGTCTCCAATAAAGATCCCTTATAAACATTACCTGAATAACATTCCCAACAGGGTCTCTGGCGGAGTGTGTGTGTGTGTGTGTGTGTGTGTGTGTGTGTGTGTGTGTGTGTGTGTGTATTACAGACTGTGCTTTTCTCATCAAGGCTACAGCTAAGCCCTGACCAGTGAATAACTTGCCTTAAATCTCGGTGTGCCAAGAGAAACCCAGGTGCACTGGCTTCTGAACCTGCTTTGTAAAGCCTCCTTATAATTACACAGAATACGACAAGAAACACAATCATGATACAAAGAGTTTTAGAAGCTGAGCGGTTGTTTAATCAAAGTCACTTAGATGATTTATGGCTAGAGGATCAAAGAATTAGTGTTACAAAACGCAGCATAAGCCAAAACAAAAGCAAGGACCAGGGATGACAGGGGGAGGCAGATTTGGGTTCCCACATAGGCCTTTTGTGAAAATGAACTCAACAAATGTTTCAATGTTTGTAATGAAAATCCATTCAAAAAAATTTTTTTTCCTAGAAAAAAATAACAAAATGTGTGGGGTTCAATTCAGTAAGAAGATTCCAGGCTTTGAAAAAAAAAAGTCCTCATTCTGTTATCTTTATTCCCAAAATTTAGCCTTGGCAGAGGAGAGAACTATTATTCCTCCTTTAATACTTGAAGCCAAAATCAGAAAGAGAAAGAGAAGAGGGAGGGAGGGAGGGAGAGAGAGAGAGAGAGGAAGAAGGAAAAGGAGAAGGAGGGGAAGGAGAAAGGAAAGAAGAGAAGGGAAGGAAAAAAGAGAAGAGAGGAGATAAACAGTAGATATGTCCTGTGGTGGTTTGAATCATATGTCCCCCATAGACTCCTGTGTTTTGAGTGTTTGGTCCCTGATTAGTGATAATTTGAGAGTGGGAGCCTTGTGCAGGAGAAGTTGTTTAGCTGGGAGTGAGCTTTGAGGTCTTAGAGTCCAACTTGCGCCTCGCCAGTGCTCAGTTCACTCTTGCTGCGTTTTACCATCTGCTGTGGCAAGATGTGATGTCCAGCCTCTGCTCCACCCTCCCTTCCCTGCCATCATGAAACTTTCCCCAGAAACTGGAAACTGATACAAACCCTTTCCTCACATCAGCTGCTTTGGGTCAGGTGTTTTGTTCCAGCAACATGAAGGTAATTGCAACAGTTCCCAAACTCTTAGTCCAATCCTGTTCAGTCCCAATCTGATTGCCAGTTTAGTGACCAGGCCATGACAGCATAGCCCTTCCCCCAGCCTCCTGGTTCTCCCTGTTCCCCATTTCCATTGACTGACTCCCCCTTCCGCACAAACATCACTCAATCACATCCTCAATACAAACTTCTCACCCTCTCTGTAAGAGCCTAGCACGTAGCAAGACTTGTTAAATTCAATTAAGAACCAATTTCTACTCCACTGATGGCACCCTGAGGTAAATAAGCAAGAAGACCTCTGCTCAAACTCACTGCCTCTGGTTCTGTCTGGACTCGTGAGGTTTGAAGTCCATAGAGACCTGGCTTCAAAAGAGAAAATAAGGGTGGGCGGAAAAGACACCTGTTTCCTCTTTCTGTTGTAGTCAGCTTTCTAGTTGCTGCGCAGAAAGAACCCAAACAAAAGCGGCTTGTGGAGGAATGGATTTATTTAGTTTATGGACTCGAGGGGAGACTCCATCCTGGCAGGGAAAACGATGGCATGAGCAGAGGGGTGGACATCACCTCTGCCACAGCACTGCAAACAGCGGCAGGAAGGTGTGCCAAATACCGGCAAGGGGAAGATGGCGCCAACCCCCAACAACACAGCTCCATCGAGGTTGTAAAACCCAAACTGCCATCAGCTGAGGATCGATCTATCAGAACACATTCATTTGTTTGAGGGGAACACCTGGATCAAACCATGACACTTTCAATGTCTTGCTCTAAATCCAGGCAGTGTGACCACATCTCCCCAATGCTGAGGCCACATCCTCAGCAAGTACCATGTCTGTGCCTCTGATCACATGATCTAAAACATGAAACAGCTCATGCCCATTTTTTTCACTTATCTTCAGAGCAACTCTTGTCACTGACGTTCAATGTTTGTATGCTTGTCCATTATTTGTTTGTTTTTAGAAATATTTTCATTTATTCATTTGCAAGCAGAGAGAGATAGAGAGAAGAGAGACAGACAGAGAGAATGGGCACACCAAGGCTTCCAGCCACTGGAAACAAACACCAGCTGCATGTGCCACTTTGTGCATCTGGCTTTACGTGGGTAATGAGGGAATCAAACTCAGGTCGTTAGGTTTTGCAGGCAAGCTCCTTAACCACTGAGCCATCTCGCCAGCGCTGTTATTTGGTTTCTCCTCTGGGAGAGCAGCAATTTTTGCCTTGCTCACTGCTGGGTCCTCTGTGCCTAGTACAATGTCTGCCCTTTTCTGAGATACAAAATAGATGAATGACAGAATGACTTCTCACTCACTGGGGAAAAATTTACCAACTCTCAAAACCACCGCTGAGTGCTTACTAGACACAAGACACAGTGCTGAATGTGACTAGCCAGCTCATTGGCTATTCCAGCAAAACACTTTATATCAATGGCCGATATTCTGCCTTAAATCAATAAAATGCGTCTTGCTGCAGTACAATAATGACATTTATCTGTAGGGTTGTTGGTTACCTCCTCTTCACCCCAGTATGGAAAGCTTCTAACTTCTTCCAATATGGATATTAGAATAATTCCTACTGTGTTTGTTTCATTTTTAAGAATATTATTGGAGAAAAAAAATCATTTTTAAAGCCAATAAAACACCACGATAGCCAGACTTAAATGTTTTCACTCAATCTAAATAAACCAGTTTGTGTGGCTTGGGAGATGAATCCTCCAAACAGGTGCCAGATGATAAACTTTCCTGGGGAAAGTAGCTTCTAGCTTAACAGTGAACTAAGGTCGATTACTTTGCTTAGTGAAGAGCCCATTTGGAATTTCCAGTTAGTGTCCTATCAAGTACGTCCCACTGACTAGAGGATCTAGTAAAGGGAAAGCAGCCAATACAACTAGTAGGATGTGGAGTCTAAAAGACCAGTGGTGGGCTGGAGAGACGGCTCAGCGGTTAAGGCACTTGCCTCCAGTGCCTAAGGCCCTGGGTTCAATTCCCCAGGACCCACATAAGCCAGACAATTCTCTCTCTCTCTCTCTCTCTCTGCTTGAAAATTAATAAACAAATTATTTAAAAATAAAAGACCAGTGGTGATTCTAGCTCTGGGATGTTAAGCTCTTCCTGTTCAAATCCCCCGAAGACAGCTTCTTAGCTGTCATCGTGTGACTTACACGTAATGAACATTTGGTTGAGGGGTTGATGTTGCCCCACTCACCGGACAAGTCAGAAGATGCTAACAGAAGATCCGAGACCAAGACCATTGACCAGTAGATCAAGGACTTCCTCACTCAGGACCCAACGTGAGCATTCTCACTGTATCCATCACCTCTGTCCCAGGTCCACAGGGTCAAAGCAGAAAGGTCTAGATGAAGGCTGTATAGGCCATGCGTGGTCACTGCAGCTGAGAGACATGGAGCTTGGACATGCAATGACTTTTCTAATGTGTGTGTGGTGTGGTGTGGACGCATGATCATATGCGTATGTTCAGGAGCACATGCATGTGTGTGCACATGCTTGTAGGAGGCAGAGGCCAGTTTTGAGGGTCTTTCTCAGCTGTTCTCCATCTTGGTTTTTTTGTGTGTTTGTATAGTATGGTGGGGGTGGTGGGGTGAGTGTGGGGTGTTTGTGGGTGTGGCTGTGTGGGGGGGAGTTTTGTGTGTGTGTGTTTGTGTTTGTGGGCGTGTGGGGGGTGTGGGTGTGGATGTTTGTGAACATAGGTACAGATACCTGTGGCCCAGAGGCCAGAGAGAATGTTCAGTGCTCTCTATCACTCAGCCATGTGTTTCTTTGAGATGGAGTCTCTCACTGTGCCTGGAGCTGTTGTTTTTTCAGTCAGACTGGCCAACTAGAGAGCCCAGCCATTCTCCTGTCTCTGCTCCCCACAAAACCAGGCAGCTGTTTACATGGGTGCTGGGGAATTGAACTTAGGAAAAACCAGGCTTTTTTAGGCCATTATGTTTGTGGGGCAGCACTTTTAACCACTGATCCATCTTTCCAGCCCCTCCACCTTAGGTTTTCAAGACGGGGCCTCAGACTGAATTTAGAGCTCCCCCACTAGCCAGCAAGCCCAAGGGATCTTCCTGTCTCCATCTCCCCCATGCTGGGGTCACAGGAGAATGCTGCCATCCTCAGCAGGCAGGGGATCTGAAGTCACATTGCATGGCAAATACTGTATCCACTTAGCCATTTCCCAGCCTACTCTTCACTCAAGAAGTAGACCTCGTCTCCTTTCTAAAGAGTGCTCACTACACAGACAACTCTGGGGAGTGGCTCGCATATGAAGAAGCCATGGCTCATGTTCTTAACACACCCATGTGCCAGCAGGAGAGTAACTCGGGGAGGACTGTAGATTATTCCCCAGAGCCTATAGCAGGGGATGCAAAGATGTCATGTGTCTCCCCTCAGTTTTGAAAAAGCTTCCTTTTAAAAGAATACTTTTCCATTTTTGACAATTTTATACATTTATATAATGCATCTTGATCTTATTCTCCCCATTAACCCTCTTATCCCCCCTTCCAATACTATCCTTATTTTTCCTCATTAATCTCCATTTTCCTTTCATGCCTTTTTTTTACCCGTTAGGGTTGCTTGCATGATCCTGGGGGGAAGGTTATTTACCATAGGACGAGTACAGCACTGAGGAACCTGAACCCCCTCTCCCAGCAACCACCTAAGAAAACATTAAGTTTTAGAAAGCTATTTAAAATGAAACAATTTGGGCTAGAGAAATGGTTCAGCAGTTAAGATGTTTGCCTACAAAGCCAAACGACCCGAGTTTGATTCCCCAGTACCCATGAAATGCCAGATGCACAGCGGTACATGCATCTGGGGTTCGTTTGCAGTGGCTAGAGTCCCTGACATGCCTATTCTCTCTCTCTCTCTTTCTCTCTCTCTGTCTCTCCTTGCAAATAAATAAATAAATAAATAAATATATAAAAACCCCCCAAATGACAGCTTTTTTCATTCCATGGAGAAACACTTCACATAGTAATAAACAGCAGGATCTAAAACTATAGTTATAAATACACGGTCATTTTTGACAGTGAAAATCTGTCTCTCATTGTATTCAGAAGAAAACACGAGAAGCCCTGCTGTAGCCCCTTGGCTTCACCTCTAAGGAGCCAGGGAGCCCGTAGTTTTTTCTGGCTTAGGTTCCCAGCAGGCACTTTGCAGTGCTGAATGGTCCAGCCTCTCCTCTCAGTGTTTTGACTTCTCCCTGTCTTCCAGGGACTTGGGAGAAGCAGCAGGGCAGGGCTGAGTAAGAAGATATTGGCTAAAGTAATTGTGACCGATTGAACTTGGGAAAAGAAGTCCTTGGCCTATGGAATGACTGTTGGCAGCTGGACTCCGATTCCCTGCCCACTGCTACAGTGAACAAGAGGGAGGAGATGAATTCCCTCAGGCCTGAGCTTCTCATGGTAAGCCATCACTGGTAACAGTTGGCAGCCGCTGGAGACGTGGCTTAACCTGGGGCGAAAACAAAGCTAGTCGACTCTGGTAGGCAGGGCTGAGCTGGGCTCTGGTGGGTTCTGAAGGGCTGGCTGCTGCTGAGCTAGCTGAATTACTTGTCTAGACACTTCACACTTCACCAGATCCTTCCAGGCTCCTCCTGCCCCCTTTTGCAAGATTGAAAAGTCAAGTGAGGGCTGGGGGTATATGGTATGGCACTTCCCTGGCAACCCTAAAGCCCTGGGTGCACCACCGACATCAAAAACAGTTATGTAAGGTCTTTCTCAATCACACATTCATGTCTCTTCTTCATTCACTACTATTTTCACATGCATCATAGTAAAATAATCAACTTTTTAAAAACATAACTTTTGGTGGCAGTGACCTGGCGATTTCCCAATTGCAGGGGGAGAATGAACACACATCATTATTCTAAGATCTAATTACAGAATGGGCTAATTAGCTCAGCTGACTTAGAGTGAATTCCTTGAAGCCTCAGGGAAAGTGTCTCGAAACTAGTCTTGCAGACTAATTCTGGTTCTTCCTCCATGGGGAATGCTTCTGGGGAGGGTGTGGGACTTTCTGATACTGGATCAGGCAACCCAGGGAGCCAATCCAGCACTGAACCAGGCAGGAGGAGCATGGGATTCAAAGATCTGCCTTCTGCGAGCTCCAGGTGCAGAGGGAGGCAAGTGAAGTTCAAGGTGGCAAAGGTGAGGTAAATTCTACGGCTAGCAGGAGTCTTTCCCTTCAATCCTGAAATGGGGTGGAGGGGTAATGGTGGGGGCCATGTCTCCAACTAACAGTGCATGCAAGGGTAGATAGGACCTAAGTGTGGCTGATGGGAAAGTCCATGGCCAAGTATAAGCACTCCCTGAAAAAATACCAATATTGTTTGCTCCAAAATAGTGTAGTTTAACGGGAAAACTGAGGGGCAACGACTCAAACCATATGCAACTTTGTGGGATGTAACGTGATGGCCGTCAGCTTCAGGGGTTATTAGAAACACATGAAGAGAGAAGAGAGGCAGCTGGCCCGCAAGTATGGAGGGAAGTGAGGAAGCAGATATGGTTCAGAAGGCCGTGATAAAGTGTCCATAGTAGGAAGCCCACCAGCTGCAGGCCTGGAACCTGTCAGGCTAGAGGGAGCCCCAGGCTTACACTTGGTTTAAATTTGCTTAAAATAGATCTCAAAAGGTCTCAGCATCCTTCTAAGGTGTGTGTGTGTGTGTGTGTGTGTGTGTGTGTGTGTGTGTGTGTGTGTGTGTGTGCAGCCTGAGATAAACTACAGATGAGTCAACCTTGCCTGAAAGGTAACCCCGACATAGAGTCCTCCTTGCACTCATCATTTCTGAACTAGCCAGTGACACAAGATGTCACAGCCCAGGTTACTTTATAGGGAAGATGAGCCTGGGCCACAAACCCTAGAAAGCCGGCAGAAGGCCCTACTGTGGTGGAGGCCTCTGACCAGTCAAGGCAGGACTGACTGACAACCTCCTCTTCAAGCAACCAGAATAATGGAAATAGAATGACAGAAACATAACGGGGAATGCGTAGAATGTGCCCACCAAACTGCCCTCTGAACACGGATGTTTATGCCTGTATATTTTTGCTACTCTCAGTTTTTGGTTAGAGAAGCTTCTCTTTTCAGATAGGGGTGACTATTGGGGTGACTCAAAAGTCACCATAGTGCTGAGAAGAAATGCCAGTGGGGTGTTCAGCACTAAGTGAGACGTCTCTGTCACACCCTCCCAGGCTCAGGGTCCACTGCAGAGAGGTGGCAGAAAGAATGTAAGAGACAAAGGAAGGGGAGGAGTGCTAACAATGCTGTCATCCAGACACAAAGTGGCCTTGACATTCATGACCTCAGAGTGCCTGACACTATCTACACAAGACTTGCATGATAGAAGGGAAAAAAAGTGATGACATCAAAATAGAGACTAGTTGGGCTGGAGAGATGGCTTAACAGTTAAGGCGTTTGCTTGCAAAGCAGGACACTAGTTTGAGTCCCCAGTACCCACTTAAAGCCAGATGTACAAGGTGGCACATGTGTCTGGAGTTTGTTTGCAGTGGCTAGAGGCCCTGGAGTGCTCTCTCTCTCTCTCTCTCTCTCTCTCTCTCTCTCTCTCTCTCTCTTTCTCTTTCTCTTTCCTTCCCTTCCCTTTCCTCCCCTTCCCTTCCCTCCCTTGCCTTCTTTCTTCTTCCTTCCTTCCTTTCTTCCTTTCTCTCTCTCTCAAAAGAATATAAACTAGTTGGAAAGAAGAAGGGATTCAGTGAAGGAGGTACTTGGGAAGGAGTAAAGTGCACGCCAACTCTGACGGAGTCTGTGTGAGAAATTGCACAGACTGAGGCAGTTGCTTCAAGGAAGTCAGCCCGTTGGAACAGGCTGTGCACTCCAAGTCTTTGTGTTCTCGGCTGCTCTCTTATCGCTCTGATCTTCATTATATCTTCTCATGGCTCTAGCTCATTGATTCTTTCTAGTTCATTGAGTCCACCTTCACGAGAACAGGGAACAGACTATGATGATTTGTTAAAGTTTTCTTTCAGTCACTCCCCCGTTGTTAAGAGCAATTGAGAGATTGAAAACAGCTAAAAGACTTTTGGGGAGAGTCCTAGATGACTTGCAACAGGAAAATTACTTATTAAGGGAAAATATTGAGAAAGATATCCCTAGAAATTGAGAGAGTTATAGGAAAAGACCAAAAAGAAACTGGTAATAAAAGGAAACTCCCTGAGCCCACTGATGCTCCATTGCCTTATACAGGGATCTATGAAAATGGTGACAGATGGGTTAACATTAAGGAAAAAAGAATATCATGGTATTCACTACCATTCATGCAGAGGCTGTCTAGATCCAGGCCTCGCTGGCGTCTCCTGTCCGAGACACAGAAGGCTGGCATTATAAGACATGTTAAAGATAGATGGCATAAAAATTATCAGTCAGCTGGATTTACAAGACCTAATTGGGAATATTTCTGGAGCTGGTTTAAGAATGACTGTACTAATCAAATCTTTCAAAAGAAACTTTAAAAACAAATTCTTAGTGGCTGAAAGCTATATAATGATTAAATTGAAAAACATGCATCAAGTCAGGCCTGGCCTGACTAACCACAGTTTTGCATGGAAACCATTTATGTGATCATCTTCTGTGCTTTTCTATTGTCAATTCTCATGTACCTTGCTGACATTCTTGGTTTAATCATTCAAAGAAACTGTAACTGCCTGTATAGACAAAAAATACTGTGTTGCAATAATCAACTGTATATAACTCTGACAAATGCTCAGTAAAATCGCACTCAGATCCACTCTCCTTGAGTCTGTGTCTGTTTGTCACTCAGCCAACTCCCTGCCCACTTCTCCAAGGCCCTGTGCCTGCGGTCCCAGCACTCCGGCTGAGCTGGTCCGTAGCAGTAAAGGAAGGGTGATGAGCGCGCATTACGATCGTGGTATATTGTCTGTATTTATGGAAGTTGTCAATAAAAAGTTCAAACACCCTACTGGGGATACTGAGGTATGACCCTTCCTGCCTTCACACATCCTGAATGGATTTTAATTGCTTTGTTTGGGACATGGATTGTTACCACCACTGCTGGCTTTCTTGTCCAGGATGGGGTGTCCTTTTGGGGTACTTGTGCTGAATGGCACTAGGGTTTTGACAAGCCAGGCCAGTGGCAAAAAACCTGAGTGTGGCTGGTGGGGGGGGCACAAAATGAAGCCAAACTATGGAGATCACTTGACAGTGTCCTGTACCACATGGGCAGGAGGCTTATGCACACAGGGAAGCAGGAGGGAGGGAGTTAGTGGGACCAGGTCAGCATTCCTGAGGGGGTCAGAGGGAGACTGTGACTCACACCACTCACCCAGAGAGCGATGCGCTGTTTTACATCACATGGTCACCACCTGAGCTAAAGAAGGGACAGTGACAACAATAAATAAAAACTTGCCTGTGAAAGAGATCTGGTTCCCAGGATATAAATCAGAGAAACTACACATGGGATTGAAGTCATTGGACTGTAACCTACTCGTGGGCAGAGGCTAACTCCTGACTTGGTGTCTGACAGACAGGTGGGCACTTTCTGTATGAGAAAACAGTCCGCCTGGGGCTGTGGGCACTGGCCACTTTGAGAAAACTTACTCCCTCCCCCGAAAATCAACAAACAATACACTTTTTTTTTTTTGCCATCCTGGCATTTCTTTTAGAAAATTTCTTATAGCTTTTCAAATTCTTTTGTTGTTTACTTCTTAAAACAAAACATAGGGGCTGGAGAGATGGCTCAGCGGTTAAGGCACTTGCCTCCAGTGCCTAAGGCCCCTGGTTCAATTTCCCAGGACCCACATAAGCCAGACACACAAGGTGGTGGCCCTGGTGCACTCTCTCTCTATCTCTCTCTATCTCTGTATCTCTCAAAAAAACCCATAAAGCTGGATCTCTGGTTATGCAAAGAAAACAGGCCCAATTTCTAACCCTCTGGACATCCTTGGGCCTCTTCATTAAGCCTGAGCTGATAGCTATTAATCATCATGGGGCTGCCAAAAGCTTCTAGCACTTTCCAAATGACTGTACTTTCCCTTTGGTCAGATCCAATAACTGTATTATTTGGCATTTCATGAAAATTTTGTCTTACCTATTTGAAACCCATTCTTCCATCTATATTTCTATGCCTTCACAAAGTTGAACCACTTGAATTTCTTCTGCTTTTGCAAAATTTTATTTTAAAGTTGGAAACTATTTTTTCCCCAAGAAAAAATAACACATTTTCTTTTGCCCACTCTTTTCCATTTTTACATTAGCTATTTTAATCACAAATATTGCCCCTGTTTGACTTGGCTGCCTACCTTTGGCTGCCATCTTGTTCTTTTTCTAGATCTAATTTTGCATTTCAAGCTCTTGTGTTTCCTTTCCTCAAACCTTAAGAAAATCTTTTTTTATTAAAGTGCAGGTCTGTTTTAATCGTTCTCTTTGACCATGTTTAAACAGATCCTCAACAGACTGCCACAAAGGGAGACAATGTTGGGGATAAAGCCAAAGAGAAAATTATAGACAGTGGTCCCAGAGAAGCGGAGAGACCTAGAATCTCTTGAGAGTCTGCGAAGATGGGAGGTTGGCACACAGGTGGGAACATGCCAGGGTAAAGACAAGAACTGCAGGTGAAGAAATTAATCAGTGTCAAGATCCTCAGTAATGTCTTTAGTATTTGCCCCCAAATTCATCACCCCAGCACAACTAACTACCAGAGAACATCTGGCATCCCTTCGCGAGGGATATTCTATCATATACTTAACTATGGTTCTTCTCAAACTGTCAAGATGAGAAAACAGGACAGAAGAGAAACTGCCCAGACCTGAGCCGACTAAGGAGACATGGTGACTGAAGGTAAGTGGATCCTGGGTAGGATGCTGGACCAGAGGGAAGACAGCAATGGGAAAACTGGTGGAGTCTGAAGAGAGTCTAGAATAAAGTTCTAATCAGTAAAGTATCAATGCTCGTTTTTCATTTCTTTTTAAATTGTGTGTGTGATGTGCTGTGTGTGTGTGCATGTGTGTGAGAGAAGGAGAGATGTGGTGTGTGTGTGTATGAGGGTGTATGTGTGTGTGTGATGTGGTGTGTGTATGTGATGTGTGTGTGTCTGTGTGTGATGTGGTGTATATGTATGATGTTGTGGTGGTGCTGTGTGTGTGTATGATGTGTGTGTGTTTGATGTGGTGCGTGTGTGTGATGTGGTGTGTGTGTATGATGTAGTGTGTGTGTGATGTGTGTGTGACGTGTGTGTGGTGTGTGTTCGTGTGTGTGATGTGGTTTGTATATGAAGTTGTGGTGTTGGTGCCGTGTGTGTGAGTGTGCATGCGCAGCAGGTGTCTGGGCTTGGAGACACAATATCAAGTGTTGGTCCTTACTTTCCACCTTGTTTTGAGACAAGATCTCTCTTGCTCTTCAAAGCTGTGTCTGCCAGCCTGGCTGGTACTTCCGTGTCTCCTCCTTCTTCTCACGATAAAATTACAGACATTCCCGCTGTCCATCTGGCTTTATGTGGGTTTGGACATCCAAACTCAGGTTGTCAGGTTTGCATAGCAAGTGCTTCCCCCCCCCCAAGCCATCTCCCTAGCCCCTGGATTTCCAGGTTTCACAGGCATATCTGCTAACATGGGACAGTGAAACTGTTCAAAATAAAACATTTACTTAGAAAACCCAAGGGCTTGAGAGATGGCTCAGTGGATAAAGTGCTTGCTGTGTAAACATGGGGTTCAGATACCCAGCACCCGTGCAAAAGCTAGGCATGGTGGCATGTGCCTATAATCCCAGTGTTGGGGAGACAGAGACAGAAGCTCCTCAAGGGCTTGCTGGATAGCTAGTCTAGCTCAATGTGTGAGTTCTGAGTTCAGTAAGAGACCCTGTCTCAAAAACTGAGGTGGACACAGGCGGGCACCCATCTCTGGCCTCCACACAGATGCAAAAAGAGAAAGAAAATTTAATTCCAGCACTAAGGACTTCTTCAAATCCTTGGACTTGTGGCTTTAGCCACAGGTTCCATTTTCTATCTTTCCTCCTCAAAACTTCCTATGAGTATTTGAAAGCTTTGTGAGATGGATGTGTGGCTTTAGTTTTCATTCTTCTAAAATTTCCCCCAAGGTTTCCCAACTTAGTGAGAAAGTCATTGGTGCCTGCCTCTCCAATCAACAGTGGTGGTCATCTTTCCCTCATGTGGTCTCATGTTCTTAACTGCACATGTAAGCACACTCACATGTATTCACTCAACACACAGACTCAGCTAGGCGCTGAGCTGTGCCTTCTGATCTGAGTGCCAGCCCACAGGTCATCAAGCTAGAGCAAGGTGAGGTTTTCAGGTCACTCATTTTATTTGGATGGGATACATATCCTATTACATTTTGTGTAAATCACATACCTTATGCCAGTTATATACAAGTTTGCTTGACTGCATTTAGGTTCAAGTAAGAGTGTGGACTCTGGCGAGGCACTGGGCACACTTAGTGTCAGAACAGAGGATCAGTTGTCAGAAAGGCTGTATTATATAATGATTTGTTTTTTCTCTCCAACTGTGAGTTCAAACATTTCCAGGCCGGGGAGATGGGTGGATAGAACACTAGCCACACTGGCATGAGTCCGGATGCCCAAAACCAATGTAAAGCCAGATGCTGCTGCAGGCTTCTGTAATCCCAGTGTGCCCACAGTAAGGAGGGAGGTGGAGACAGCAGACTCTCCCAGAAGCTCATGCTCCAGCAAGCCTGGAAAATGTAGCAGTGAACAAGAGAGCCTATCTCCAAACAAGGTGGACAGTGAGGTTGACACCCAAGGCACATGACACTTGTGGAATGTCATGGGCATGCCCACACTCACATATGTAGACATCCACACACACACACCAGAACATTTGTCCAACCTTGGGTTCTACCTGAAAATGGCAGGATTCTGAAGTTATCTTCTTCAGAGAGCCACACTTCTAGCGTACATGTATGTTACATAGTGTTCGATTCCAGTCACAACATCTGATGGTTTGAAAGGTTATTTCTCAAGGCAGCTCTTTTGATTCCCCTGACATTTTAAAATATTTTATTTATTCATTTTCAAGCAGAGAAATACAGAGAGAGAGAGAGAGAGAGAGAGAGAGAGAGAGAGAGAGAGAGAGAGAGAGAGAGAGAGAGAGAACACCAGGGCCACCACCTTGTGGGTCTGGCTTATGTGGATCCTGGGGAATTGAACCGGGGCCTTAGGCACTGGAGGCAAGTGCCTTACCCGCTGAGCCATCTCTCCAGCCCTCCCCTGACATTTTAGTGCTAGTGTTTTGATTACCATTTTCTTTACCTTCTTTCAAAGATCCTGCTCTTCTCTAACTTGTGAAGCAGTAGACTTGATATATTATATATATTATGACGGGACACAGTTAAGTCAGAAGACTATAGTAGCTTGTATCATTAACACACCCTGCCTCTTGCGTTTGGATAACACATTTGGTTCCATTTCACCTGTGATCTGTGATGACCAAAGCTTGTCTACCATAAAGTTCACAGAGAAGAACACGCAAGAGTTCCATTTATTTGCCTGCTCTAATAATTCTGATTAACATGACTCCTCATTAATTTCAGTAACACACAGAAAATATTCGGGTACATATTTTTAAAATCCCTGCTAGGGTTATATTCAAGCATCTCTGAACAGACTCCACGCATAAATGCACAGACTTTCCCTAACTACGGCCCATTCCTTTCAGTAACTATATCAACTCCAAGGCCCAAACTCCTTATCCCTGGACAATGGGGCTCTAATTAAGGTCCAGTTCCCACAAATGTTCTGGAATTTTATGAAAATATTTCTCCATGAGATCAGTATCATGGATTAGTTCTACTTTATTCCTAAAATCAATCAATGTCAAAGGCTTCATTCTCGGTTTTACATTTAAACATGTTCCACATTCCTGGGCAGATCTTAAACATAGTTAAATAGGTGTGCTCTCTGCGGGATCTGTTCCTTGTTTTTTTTTTGGGGGGGGGCTACAAGTTGTGTAATGTACCAAGTGGAGGAAACAGAGGAAAGAGAAACCATAAGACCACTCAATGACATTGGAACGAGAAGGGTCCTGGGGGGATCGCTGGGGTGGGGGGCATGGTACAAAGGGTTATTTGCATATTCAAATTGAAATCCACTCTCAAATATCAGGTACTCTGAAGACACCCACAAAGCTTAGTGAATTAACTCAGGGCCCTGGGCTATTCTGTCTTCAGCTTTGCCAAGTTGAAATGCCTTCTCCCAGTGACCTTGGCATGACCGAGCTGTCCTGTGAAGAGAAATTTTAGCATATAGTGGCCTGAACTGGAAAATAGCAGCGTGGATCAGGAGAGAAGAGCTGGAAAGGGGAAGCCAGAAATGACGCTAAAATGGAACAGAACATGGGCTGGGGAACCAGGCAAATAGCATGTGTGAGTTGTGTGGGCCTTCACTAAGGAGCTCTTAACCGGAGAGGCAGAGAACACTTCTGGGTGGATCCTGTGGCCAGTGGTGAAACCCGGACTCACAAGAGGAAGGAAGACAAGATTCCACACAGACCATCACCAGAAAGCTGCCTTCCAACTCCTAGGAAAAGGCTAAGGGACGGTGATACACACCTTCAATCCCAGCATGTGGGAGGCAGAGACAGGAGGATCACTGTGCGATCTGAGCCCGCCTGAGACTACATAGTGAATTCCAGGTCAGCTTTGGTTAGAGCAAGACCCTACCTGGGGTTTGGGGGGTTAGGGGGTGAGTAAAGGCCATAGGATTTTTACTAAACCACAAGAGAAACAATACAACCTTGTTTTCCAACAACCATCAGCAAGAGATCCTGGACATGCAAACTCAACGGGGGTGAAAAAATGTGAAATATTCCAAAAAAAATACATCGTAGGCGCTTCAGGACACAGCAGGAAGGGTTTGTGGGACTTAATTTGCAAGGATCCTAAAATGTTAGCATTTTAATTAGGAGAGGAATAATCAGCTTTTCCAAGAACAAGTTGTTCCCTTGGAAAGCATGATCAATTACGATGCGATGTTCTGTGGGTTATTCCCATGAGTTCATTCTGTTTAGAAAGCGTTACAAAACTTCATATTGTTTTGGGTAATAGAATCCAACGGCAGGGTTTCTATTTGTTAAATATGACTCAATCATTAAATACAACTGAGTATTAGATTTCCAATGCTAAGCCATGTCGCCTCTTCCTACATACCCTGCCTCCCCTTGTTCAAATAAAAAAAAAATCAAATTTCCATGGAATATAATTTTAACATAAAAATGCTTAGTTCCTCATTTTGAAAATTCTACTGATATGAATAAAGACAATTTATCCAACAGCTACATTAAATGGATTGTCCCAAAGTATTATTCTCATTGCAGGGAATTAAAACCGTTTACTCTGCTAAAAAAAAGACATTAAAACCCCATTCTAAGAAATCTTTAGAGCTCAGTGGTTATATTCAAAGGTAGACCATCTTATGTTGGTAAGCAAAATAGTAATAATAATAATATTAGGTTTCACATATGAGAGAAGACATAGAATATTGCCTTTCTGAGTCTGACTCCATTCATTTGGTATGGTGAAGTCCTGTTCCATCCATTTTCCTGCGATGACATAATTTTCTTATTTTTTCATGGTTACTAAAACCCCCGTGTAGGGATGGGAAGATGGCTCAGCGGTTAAGAGTGCTTGTGTCTCAAGCATGGAGGTTTCTCAGGCCCTGAACTGCTGCACTTGATGCCCTGGGCCCCACCCACAACGCTGAGTGCCTTTATTTACCCCTGGAAGCGCAGTCCACAGGGAGGCAGAGTGGGGACTCTCCGGGGCTTGCTGATAGACAGCAGCTCCTGGTTGAGGGAGAGACCCTTGTCTCAAGGTGCAAAGTGTAACAGGTTAGGGTGACTGGGACCCAAAGGTGACCAGGAGTGCCCTTGAACTTGTACTTTCAGGTAGGCTCCACTTATCAAACTCCCTCCCCTTGAGTGGGAGGTGTCTCTAACTAGAGTTCAAACTGATTGGTCAAGGATAGACCAACCAGCTGTCTCTCTGCTCACCTGCCCAAGGGTAGTCACCAGGGAAAGGACGCTTGTTCTCTTTTCCTCATGGCTGCCCAGCAGAGAGACATCTGAATCTCCAGGCCTAGGTAAGACCCCCTCACCACAGTCAGAGCAGGCTGTGGGGAGGGAGGCTCAGGGTTCTTTCCCACAGGAACCATTTTTCCTTGTGATGGGAGCTCTCATACTTTCCCTTCTTTCCCTTCCTGGCCTGCACAGAATTTATAGATCTAAAGCTAAAACCTCCCCAACGTGCTCTCTCCTCACTAGTGGCTGGAGATCTCTGTAACTTCTCATTTCCTTTTTAATAAAGTCTCCCACTATACTTTATCCTCTGGTGGTCTATAATTTTATTCTTTAATTTTTAGACCAAGAATCTGGGTACTCTTAAGTTTTAAGGTGCATTGAAAATAGCTGGGAACCCCAACTTTCTGGAACCCAGCTCTCCCATTACAGAAGGACACCCAGTGTTCTCTGTCCTCAGCATGCACACTGGCACACACACACACATGTATACACACACATCACACACAATATGTCACTCTACCCACATACTCCGTGCACACACGTGCAATAAATAAATAAATTAAACTTCATTGTATAAATATACACATGTTCTTTATCCATGCTTTTGTTGATAGACATTCAAGCTGAACCCATAACTGGCTATTTGGGCTATTACAGCAATAAACATGGGTGGGAGGTTTTATACACCCACCCACACCCACACTCACACACCATGAACGTAAAAGTGGAAGAGTTTGCGAAAAGGAAGGGGACCAGTCTTTGTATAATGATTACACACTAATAAAAGCTAGAAGGCTTCAAGTAATACTTAGATCATGTAATTATAAAACAAAAACTCAACTTCTGTGGCCTGGCAACTTACATAACCCATGAAGTCATCTGGGAAAATAATGCCGGTCTGATGAGATGAAACCTGACCTCTGTATATCAGACGACCCGCACAAGAAGCAGCATAGTAAAATACTATTAGATCAGCTTACTGGAACATACCTTGACATCCTTGTTACACACACACACACACACACACACACACACACACACACACACACACGTAACTAGAATGGAGGTACATGCATTCAGACTTATGGCCATGGCTCCCTTTCTCTCCTCTGTATCAACAGAGCTTCCGGAGGGATCCTTGAACCTGTAGAACTGCAGAAGGTTCCTGTCTAAGGACAGTGACTTCAGAACCTGGGAACATCTTTGCTTTGTGCCAAACACTGTTGGGAATTAGAACCGAGTGTCAGTGATGGCGTCCTCACCCCTGAATGGGAAGGTCTGAAGGGTTCATGCATTTTCTTCTCTTTAATGATGATAATGAATTTATCACACACACACACACACACACACACACACACACACACACACACAATACACAATTCAGGGCCGATAGCTTCCCCAGACACGCTACACCAGGGTGGCTTCTCTCATTACCAGCTACTACCTAGCCCCCAGTGGAAAGAAGTGGAGGTCATGATGTCTCCTTTCTCTGACACTGCTGAGGTCACTTCTCCATACTCATCCTCTGACGCTCCGGCCCCTTCCTCATCTCCTTCTCTCCTAAGACCTCAATGCACGTTTGAGCCCATGTACCAGTGTGCCTGATTTCGCCAGTGAGATGACAGTGGAAATTATAGACTGAGTTTCTGGGAAAAACCTTAACCATGAACAGGGAGTAATGTTCATTTTCTTTCTTCTTCTTCCTTCAGCCTGATAACTGGAATGGGTTCTGTTCAGAAGAGTTCCAGCAGCCACCATGGGCCCCCGAAGCAGGCTGAGGAGCTTAGCATGGCAACTGTCTATATACAGATCATTTTCAAATGAAAGAAAAAAGAAAGCTACCTTGGGAGGGGGGCATGGATTATTTTTGAGTCTTCTGTCTGTACAGCCAACTGTAATTCTAATTAACATAGCATTTTATTCCAATGACATTCTGTTGTACACTAAGTGAAATTTGATATGAAAAGCTGATTTGGCTATACCATGTGGTGATGTTAGGGTCAAAAGTTGTGGATCAGGGCTGGAGAGATGGCTCAGCGGTTAAGGCACTTGCCTCCAGTGCCTAAGGCCCTGGGTTCAATTCCCCAGGACCCACATAAGCCAGAACCACAAG
>PVHP010012591.1:0-42646 GCA_004024765.1 Zapus hudsonius
GAAAGGGCTGGTCCGGATCCTCACTTGCCTTCTACCAGGCATGAGCTCCACCCACTACTGCTGACTCCAAGACAAACACAAACCCTTTGTTGACTCACTTTTGAGGCAGGAGCCACCACATCCTGTGCCTTCCTTCTCTCTCTCCCTCCTCCCCTCCCTCTTTCTCTCTTTTTTTTCTTTCCTTTGGCAGGGTCTCACTCTAGCCTAGGCTGACCTTGGAACTCAGTACGTAGTCCAGGCTGGCCTCCTGCCTTAGCCTGGGATTATAGGCATGAGCCACTCTGTTCACCTGGCTCATTTTTAAAAAAGATTAAGCAGGGAAGAAATAGGTCAGAAAGGTAAAAAGTAAAAACCACACGTAGGCCTTCATAGCTCTTCCCACCCAAGGGTGTGGGTGTAAGGGCAGGACTTTATTCTGCACTGAGGACCGGGGCACCCCAGGGGTTTGTTCCCCAACTCTTTCTGTCCCCTTACCTGGCACCCCCCCAACTTGAATGAGTAAAGTGACAGCAGACCTTGGGTTTCAAAGCCAACACACCCCGTGACATTTGATGCTGTAGACCTGGGTCTTTCACATATCAGGAGCTGTGACTTTGGGTGTCCCCTTGGAAGGCAACTTGTGAGTTGCTTCTGGCTTTCTGGAGTGACAGCTGGTTTATCTTTTACGCACATCGCTATGTCCAAATCCGAGTATTTCTGACAGACTCCTAAAAGTGGAATTCTGGAAATTAAGAAAAGGTGAACATTTGTAATTTTGCTCATGACCACCAAGCTGCCCCTCTTATAAGATGACACCAGGCTGGGCTGGGTGGTGTGAGATTTGAAGGGTTAAAAAGCCACTGGGCAAATTTGTTGAAAACAGAGAAATTCCCATAGATCATTCCTGGACTAAAAGACACAGGTCCCTGGAAACTCCAGCCCTGACAGGCGTGAGACTTACAAATCCATCACCATAAGCCCTCTTCCACTCCAGCCCTCCTCCTTGTCTTCCCCATTCCTCACCTTCCCCCCCAAAGGTAAACAAGTCCAGCAGGCAGAGACAAACCATAGCTCTGTTTGATGTCATGCTCCTGCCTGCTCGTTCCAGTCCCCAAGACTCTGGCCCTGGGTTTCAAAGTCCCCAGCTCTGCGGCTGCTGAGGGTGCCTTATTCTCCTGGCACCCGCTAGAATGACAGTCCTGCTTGGCCTTTGGAATAAACCATGCAGTGGACGAGTCTGGAATCTCTCTGTTTCTCTTCCTTATTTCTCAAAGGGCTCTAGCATCCATTTTTCTAACAAGATCGAGGTCTGACCTTGGCTGGGTAGGAACTGAGGGATCAGATTGGTGGGGTTGTAGTGGGTCACCCAGTAGCTGGGCTTTCCCTAACTTTCCAGACTGGTGCTCAGAGCCAAGAGTATGCTTGAGTCAGCGCTGTCACCCGCTCAGCCCTCGTTCCACCGGTACTTTCTGAGGAGGTGTCTGTAAGTAGTGCCTGATCTAGGCCTCAGCACAGCGCCCAAGGAGGCCCTGTCTCTTTCCTCCCGAGCCACACAACCTGCTCAAGATCACTGCATCAGGTGCTTCGAGAGATGAGCTCAGGTGACCCCCCCACCCCTCACCTCACCCGAGGGCTTCCGCCAGGGCAGGACAAGGCGAAGTCCTGGGCTTGCAGTCACAGGGTCGTCAGGAAGGCAATAGATAGAGCTGGTGTTGCACTGAGGCTGAGCTTGGGATCTTAGTGGACACGCGTCCCAAGGGTCTGTGGGGGGCTGTGCTCCCGATGAGTGGGGTCTGAGGCTGAGGTCTGGAGAGCCACAGGAACATTCCTTCACAAAGCCACAGGATGGGGTGCCCAGTCCAGCCAAGGGGAGGACAGGGTGTCCAGCATGGTGTGGACATCTGTGTGAGGGGGTTTGATGGTTTTGTTGTCAACTTGACCTTTTTGGTAGTCTTGGGTGGGTCTCTGAGGTTGTTTACAGGAAGGCAGCCCTCTCAGGAGGGGGCAGGACGGAAAGAAGCTCGGGGGAGCTAGAAACGAACACCCCTTCCTAGGAGGGTAGTCAGGAAGGAAATTCCAGAGACTGAGGGAGTTAACCAGTCTGGGAAAGGGTTGCAGACCCCACCCTCAGGCTATAGAAAAGGGAGAAAATCTCTCTCTTCCCCCTGCCTGTTTTGTTGGTGTGTGTGTGTGTATGTGATGTTGGTGGTGGGTCTCTCTCTCTCTCTGCTTGGACTGTGAAAGGGGGCCAGCCTCTTTCTCCGTTATGGAACTTCCCCTGGATCTGTAGCTTCATAAATACCTCCCCTAATTGTGCCTGGTTTGGAGGCTCATCCGAGAGGCCTGTGGCCGACTGCGACAGGGGCTCAGTGCTACTGGGATGGAAGTCGCTTCTACCAAGGGCCTGGCAGGACCTTGTGAGCAAGGGTGTCTTGTGGGGCATACACAGACCCCTCTGTGGGGAGCAGGTCTCTCCAAGGATCTGCCTCAGTGTTGGATGGAAGCAAAGGCCAGTGGGATTTTCAGGAATCCCATCTCTGTGTTCAGAACATCCCAGCCCTTGACATGTGGCTCCCTGGTGAGGCCCCCAGAGCCAGAGTGATGTACTGGATCTTCCTTCCTCTGGTCCCCTGAATGCCAGTCAGCTCTCTGGGTGAGGTGGGCGCCAAGGCAGGGCAACCCTCAATCAGGCGGTGGTCTCATCAGCCTGTCTGGTCAGCTCTTCATGTAGTCTCCAGGATATCAGTGGCTTTCCTGGGCATGCGCTGGGCACCTGCTGCTCCTGAGCCAGCATCAGGAAGACCCTCTGCCCGCTGTTCACTCCCCAGTTCTGGGGGCCTGAAGCTTCCGTCCAACCCATTCACCCAGTTTGTGCAATGGGAAGGGCTGGCTTGCATGGTTGGAGACATGGGCCTTGGCACTGTGAAGACCTGTGCAGTGCTGCTTCAAGGAAGGTGTTTTCCCAGGATGCCTAGAGGTTGAAGAGGGTGTGTCTTGCTTGGCATCTCTCAGCTCAGTCACTGTGTTAGTTACTCTTCCCATTTCTATGATCAAATGCCTGAGGAAAGCAATGTAAGAGAGGAAAAGTTCATGAAGGCTCATGGCTTGAGGGGATACAGTCAATAATGGTGAGAAAGGCATCGTGATGTGTGTGGTAGTTTGAATGAGCTGATCCCAAAATTTCATGTGTTCTGAGCGCTTGGCTGACAGCTGGTGACAATATGGAAGGTTGAGCCTTGCTGGAGGAAGTGTGTTGCTGAGGGCACGCTTTCGAGTGTTTTACCCCTGCTTTCTCCAGGCCAGAATGCAGCTCACTCCCTTGCTGCTTTCTGCCAGCTGCCATGGAAAGACGCGATGCCATCCTTCCCTGCCATAATGAAGCTTCCCCTCGAGACCCTAAAACACTTCCATCAGCTGCTTTTGGTCCGGTGTTTTGTTCCTGCCACACGAATTTAACTGCGACAAGGCGGAGGCCTGAGCTCCTTGCTCACGTCTGGGTGGATCGGGAAGCTGCGAGAGGGCAGGATGCACATTCAGATGCACGAGTCTGAGGAGACAGTCGCATCCAAGCTACACCAGCCACTTTCTCAGAACATCCCGTGAGGATGTTCCCTAACTGGCAGCTCCAAGCTGAGCAACGCTCCTATGACCTGCCTGCCTGAGACAAGCAGTCAGGGATGGCAAGATGCCCACAGCATAAGCTGCTTGTGTTCATCAAACAACTCAACAAATCCTGATCGTTTACAGAGGGAAGGAGTTCTCAGTGCAGATGCCTGGAGTGGGGGTGTGAGGGATTTTTTAAAAAAATATTTTATTTATTCATTTTCAAGCAGAGAGATACAGAGAGAGAGAGAGAGAGAGAGAGAGAGAGAGAGAGAGAGAGAGAGAGAGAGAGAGAGAGAGAGAGAGTGCACCAGGGCCACCACCTTGTGGATCTGGCTTATGTGGGTCCTGGGGAATTGAACTCAGGGCCTTAGGCACTGGAGGCAAGTGCCTTAACCGCTGAGCCATCTCTCCAGCCCAGGATTTTTTTAAAAAAGTAGTTTTAGTGTCGCTTTGTTGCAACTGCTGATTCTGAGTCCAGAGTAGGATATCGTTCCCCTGCTTGAGCCTGACCACTGCTGACAGAGAAGGGACCAGAATAGTGACCCAGGAATGCTGTTACCTGGGGTTTCCTATACAGACTCCAGGCTCCGTGCTCAAGTAGAAAAGGAGGTGCCCTTGTATACGGGCCTTGCTGTGGACATTCCCTTTTTGTCCGCCTTCAGGTGGACATCTTGGAGCATGAGGACGTCCTTCCTCTCCTGGATCGAGGCCAGTGCCTAGTCCTGATCATCAGAATGCCAACTCCCTGTGTCTGGCTTCCTGCGGAAGGGCTTGCCCTTCCTTATGTCCGGTTCATGAGTGTGTTTTCCTTCCTGCCCCAAGTATCAACCTTGCTCTTTCTGGAATCTTCTGGCGGTGAATAGTCATATTACCCAACATGGCCCAGACCTGGCTCCCCACTCCTAAGCTTTCTCCCAGGCTCTGCCTGAAGAAGGTTCATCTTGCTCCCATGGACTTGTCTTGGGTGGGCTGTGCCGGCAAGTGGGAGCATGGCTTCCCTTTCCTGGCTATCCTGTGGAGAGAAAGGCTTATATTCTGTCTTGTCTTGCCTTACCGTCACAAGGATTTATAGTCTCTTCTGGAAAGTTCATGGGCTTTTTTCTGTTGGTAGGAAGTCTTCCTGAAGGAAGAAGGGTTGTAAACACCAGATCAGCGTGGGTCACGGCTCAAGAATCATGACCGGCGTTGTCTGACAGCTGCCTCTGTGTGGCTCTGCAGATGGGATGTGGTAAACATGAGGTAGGTACCACCATGCCCAGCGTTCTGTCAGGGCACACGCTTAGCCTCCTGTGTGTGCACGTGTGCTGTCCAGCTTCGGTTCTCTCTAAGGTCTGGTTGGCTCAGCAGCGTCAGTCACTGAAGTGTTAGTACCGTGTGAGATCCTACCCCAGCATCTGGGTTCCTGAAGGAGCCTACACTTCTGACTTGGTCACCCCAGGCTCTGGTGTTCAGCAGTTTCTCATGGAGACTCTCGGTCACTGAAGCCGGGCGCCTTCCCAGGGCCTGCTGTGGGTCTACCCTGTGAACACGGGGCCCTGTTGCACATAGCTACAGGTCTGGGATCCTGGAGGAGAGGTCATCCTCCAGGCCTGTCCTTCCATAAGAGCCCCCAGGCTGCTTAGCATGCTCCCTCACATCCCACCACCCACAGACAGAACTGTCCCCCCGCCGGGATCAGGGCTTTCCCCACACTGTCACTTAGTCCTGTGTCATGGTTTGATCCAGGCGTCCCCCACAAACAATTGAATGTGTTCTGATAGATCGATCCTCAGCTGATGGCAGTTTGGGTTTTACAACCTTGCTGGAGCTGTGTTGTTGGTGGGCTTATGGGGGTTCTAAGCCAGCTCCCCCTTGCCAGTGTTTGGCACACCTTCCTGCCGCTGTTTGCAGGGCTGTGGCGGAGGTGATGTCCACCCTCTGCTCATGCCATCGTTTTCCCTGCCAGGATGGAGTCTCCCCTCGAGTCCGTAAGCCAAATAAACCCATTCCTCTACAAGCCACTTTTGTTTGGGTTCTTTCTGCGCAGCAACAAGAAAGCTGACTGCAACATCCTGTATGTTCAGTCATAAGAAAATTCTAATTTCTCTGGACATCCACTTGCTTATCAACTAAATGAAAACAGCAGCGATTATGCTCTGATCTGTCTGATTGATGCCCAGCGTGGAAGCACTCGCAGGTATCTTTCTTCAGCGTTGTTGGAACAATACCATCATCACTCTTGTTGTGATCCCCAAGGCATCCCTGTGCGGTCGGTGGATGGGAGACCCGAGGACCGCTCAGGTGAGCCACCAGCTCAAGCAGCACAGCCACCCCTAAAGTAGTCTGTGTTTCTCCCAGGCTGTGCGTCCGCAGAGCGCCTCAGGTCGGGCCACTGGCCATGCTGTGTGTGCCTGGAGCTGTGGATCAGAAACTGTCAGTGGTCTCAGGGAACTGAGCGGAAGAGGGGTGGAAAGATTGTGAGAGCCGTGGTGGGGGAGACTATCCAGAAACTTGGCACCCCTCAGTAAAAACATACTTGGGCCAGGAGAACCTGGCTGAATACTAGGCTATCCATGGTCCCCTGTCACAAGGACTGATCCAGACGGCCCACGGAGGAGGATATCCAGCTGATTGGGGATGGGGGAGGGGGGCATTGGGGAATTGGGGATAACAACTCATTGTTTGCCCACTAAGTAATGTAACTCATTATGGACAATAAAAAAATAATAAAATAAAAGAGGTGACATGCCCAGGAGCACTTTATGTAAATAAGCACTCAAGAGATTAATTCAGTGGCCCCCAACATTTGACCTTTCTTCTGTGACTAGTTAATAAAAATCTCATCAATTAAAAAAAAAAAAAAGAAACTGTCAGTGGTCAGACACCGAAGGGCACAATGGCGTCTCAGTACAGCTGCTGACCCTGGGTTTTATTTTATGTCTTGGTTTTTCAAGGTAGGGTCTTACTCTAGCCCAGGCTGACCTGGAATTCACTAAGTAGACTCAGGCTGGCCTGGAACTCACTGTGATCCTCTAACCTCTGCCTCCCGAGTGCTGGGATTATGTTGTATAAGGAGAGGAGCCTCCTTGGGCCGCCAAGAGTAATCCCATGCTCAGTGCCACTGGTTACCACCCAGCATCTGCTCTGGGAATTTCCATCCTTGGGCCTCTCATGGCAATAGTGACGTGAGTCAGCAGAACTGATTTCTGAATCCACTTGAATTTCCTGTCCTTATCTTATCTCAGATCACTTTTCTGTTTTGGAAGCAGCTTCTAAGACATTCTAAGGATGAAGGTCTCATGATTACCAAACCGATTTCATCATTCATTGCCTGAGAACATTTCATCCTTTCCTCTTGCATGACACTGGAGCTGGAATAATACAGTTTTCATGGTGCTGTCAAGTACGTTTTAGATGTTTGCCTTTGCTTCCTGTGGGCTTTTCACGAATTTGCGCGTCATCCTTGCGCAGGGGCCATGCTAATCTTCTCTGTATCGTCCCAATTTTAGTATACGTGCTGCCAAAGCGAGCACTCCTGTGGGCTTTTAATACATTTGTTTCACTGCTGAGGCTCTCTATAGAACCTGTTAGAGTGTGGCATCTCCGTAGAGCTGCTCCTGGACTTGTGACGGGGCTGTGTCCCAATAAAACCATCCAAGAGGGAAAACATCATCCCGGACCTCCTGGATATGATCAGAACATCACATTTACCTAATCCAGAGCATAGATGTGCATGTGTGTGCACATGTGACGTAAAGGCCAGGGGACAACTTGGGGTGTCATCTTCAGGATCACCGTCCAACTCCTTTCGGACAGGGTCTACCAGTGAATTTAGAGCTCACCGATTGGGCTAGAGTGAGATTACAGCCACATGTCAGCTCACTCTGTTTTATGTGGGTCTAAGGATCAAACTTGGGTCCTCACGCTTGTGAGGCATACGCTTTACCCACTGAGTTACGTCCTCAGCCTCTCCAAAGCCCATGTCGTCTACTATGTGTTGTTGTGTGAGGGGGTCTTTGGAAGGAGCGAGTGTAGCTCCATATTCACACACTCTGACTTGCCTTTGCCTTAATGCACCATGAGCAGCATCCCCAGTGAATCCTTCTAGTCAGATCCAGGTAGACTCAGGAACACCTGCTCAATGGACGGCACTGTGCCATATTTCTCTTATTACAAGACAATTATGTCACGTTCGCTTCTGACATTTCCAACGTGATTGAGAGTGTTATGGCATCTCACATCCGTGGCTTAGACCGGCAGCATTTGATCACCTTCTCGTTAGAAGTTGGTGTAAGTACCCCAAAGCATGTATGATGCCTTCCTGGGCAGAAAGGACACAACATCTTCAGGAGCTGGAAGGAAGGTGGGACCTAGATGAGGGATCCTCAGACTGGAAGCCAGTTCTGAAGCCCTGGTGGTGGGCACAATAGCCACCAGTCTAGTGGAAAGGCTGTGTGCCTGAGACCTAAGAGTGTTAGAAACTGTCATGCAAACCCCGAGAGAGGGCAGGTGGGCAGCTCTGCCTAAAGGAGATGTCTCTACGGGGCTGGTCAGTTTCCTCCTTAAGAGACCTTAGGAGTTGGACCCCCCCAGGGACCTGGTCAGATCTTGGGGCAGAGCAAGAGCTATGGGTTAGAAGGGGAGTGGGGTCTCAAGAGCCCCACCCTACTCTGCAGTATGTGCACCCGATGGAGGAGGTGCAGAAGTGTCTGTGGTCCTGACCCTGGGTTTCAGGCTGGGGTACTGGGAGCTGCACAGGACAGGGCATGCCTGGTATGTGTTCTGGAGCCTCAAAGCCTTAGTGTGCCCTCTGGTCCTGGGCAAAAGAGGCAGGCTTCAGAATGCTCCTAATTCCCAGTCTCTGTGGGTAAGCTGAGAAAGGACAGGAAAAAGAGGTCTGGAAGGTCCCCAAGTAGATCAGGATTGACCAACGGGGTGCAGTTGGAGAGGACATGCACGCCAGGCAGGTGGGGGGGGGGAACTCTGCATGCCAGGGCTGATGGCCCCACCACTGCAAGGACACGCCATGCCTTCTGCTGAGGTCACCTCTGACCTTGTGCGGCTGTGGCACAGGGCAGACATGAGCTATAGCACAGCTTGTGCAAGGACCGCGGCAGACCTGATGCACCATCTCCTACGGGCTCTCCCCAGAGGAAACTAGGGAAAGGGGGTTGATGATATCAAGGCCAAATGAAAGGTAATCCATGACATCACCACACCCTCTGCTGACCGCAGAGCCTTGCCTCCTCCTGTCTTCTCTGTCTTCTCCCGTCAGATACAGCTGGAGCTCACCTCCCATGCCGTCTCCCTCTCAGCCCTGGGACTCCCTGGTGACCAGACAGGTGGTTGGACAGGATGCTCTGGAGTCCCGAGACCCTCTTTAGTGACAGAACTGGCAGTTGAATGGTGGAATGTCTTTGGAGGAAGGACTGAGAAGCAGTGTGGGGTGAAGCTAAGCACTTCTCTCCCAGAAATGTGTAGAATCAAGATGGAGTCCCTTTTTCCAAGGCCTAACCCACCCTCGGATGAGGAGATAAGCAGGCTAGGTGTGGTGACACGCACTTTCAGACCCAGCACTTGGGATGCTGAGGCAGGAGGATCACTGTGATTTCAAGGCCAGCCTGGGGCTGCAGAGGGAGTTCCAGGTCAGCCTGGGTGAGAGTGAGACCTGCCTTGAAAAAAAATTAAATGAAATTAATAAAATAAATGAAGCCAGAGGTCTTGGAGGAAGGGATTTCCTGTGAACAAGAACTTTCTGATGGACCACCCGTCAAAGGTCACCACAGAAAACTTTCCACAAGGGCATAGCCCGAAAAACTGCCAATTTAATCTTGATGCATGTTATTTTTTGTTAACGGTCTTTGCAGTCAAGGATAATTGCTTTAAAAAAAATTACGCAAACTTCCTCATTTTGTAGTTATTCTCCTGGTGTCAAGCTTCTTGAGCGGGCGTAGGTTTCCCAAGGGTACTTAGTGACCTTTGGAGAATTTCTTTTTTTTTTTTTTTTTAAATATTTTATTTATTCATTTTTCAAGCAGAGAGAGAGAGAGAGAGAGAGAGAGAGAGAGAGAGAGAGAGAGAGAGAGAGAGAGAGAGAGAGAGAGCGCACCAGGGCCACCACCTTGTGGGTCTGGCTTATGTGGGTCCTGGGGAATTGAACCAGGGGCCTTAGGCACTGGAGGCAAGTGCCTTAACCGCTGAGCCATCTCTCCAGCCCTCCTTTGGAGAATTTCTTGCTCGTTACTTAGGTGGATGTATCAGATCTGAAGCCCTTGGAAGGAGCCGGCCCTTCTCTGCCTCAGCAGGTCTTTTTTCCTCTGTGGCTGAGACTCCAGAACTAAAGGACCTACGGATTCTCTTTTCGTTCTGGAAGCTTAACCAACACTCTCTTTGCACAGCTAATTTACAAGTTCTGTGAGCACTCCTCACATTTTGAGTAATTGTTGGAAAATGATTTGGGTCTTTCCCTCCTTTTACTTGTTTCTAATTTTCTTCTTTTTTTTTTTTTTGTTTTTCGAGGTAGGGTCTCGCTCTAGTCCAGGCTGACCTGGAATTCACTCTGTAGTCTCAGGGTGGCCTTGAACTCATGGCGATCCTCCTACCTCTGCCTCCCGAGTGCTGGGATTAAAGGCGTGCGCCACCACGCCTGGCCAATTTCTTCTTTTTTAAACTGAGAACTTTATTACATGAACGTATTGCATGCTGGTCATATTTCCTCTCCTTCTCAGTGGGATTATCTGTATTCACTGTGGGTTCACGAATGAACCCGTAGGTTTCTGTGAGGGGATAATGCCACAGAATTCACCGTCCCACTGTGTGGCTCTTACATTCTTTCTGCCCCCTCTTCTGCAATGTTCCTTGAGCCTTGGAGGGTGTGTTCAAGGTCTGCTTTAGGGCTGAGCTCTCTGCTGCCTCTAATTTTCTGCTTTGAGGAGGTTTTTTTTTATTGTCCATAATGAGTTACAATATTTAGTGGGCAAACAATGAGTTGTTATCCCCAATTCCCTGCTGCTCTCCCCTCCCCAATCCACTGGATAACCTCCTCCATGGGTCCTCTGGATCAGTCCTTGTGACAGGGGACCATGGATAGCCTAGTATTCAGCCAGGTTCTCCTGGCCATGCCTCTGGATAATCTCCCCCACCACGGCTCACACAATCTTTCCGCCCCATCTTCCGCACAGTTCCCTGAGTCGTGGTGGATGAGTATTAAGGCTGCTTTGCTTTGAGGAGTTTTGAGTCTCTCAGTGTCTACCACCAACTCTCTGGTGGAGGTTGTCAGGCTAGCAGTGAGAGCAGCCCTCATATTTAACCTACCATGTCCTCGGTGGTGTTCCCCCAGGCCCTGGCAGATGTGACAGAGATAACTCATCTTGTACTAGGCAGACAGCTTTCTTTCCTTGTCATTCTGATGGGTCGTGGGTCTCCCTGGTGTTTGCTGCATCTGTGAAAATCAGATTCTGTCGCCACGAGTGAGAGCAGCATGGAGCTAAGGGGATAAAAATGGACTTGGATGCACATAACGTCTTCTGACAAAGAACAGTGGAAGCTTCCCTCCAGGGTCTGTGCTCTTCCAAGCTGCTTGCCGGTGATGTCTTCACTTGCACATACATCTGTCCTGCTGGGCCATCCTTCAGCAGCACTGGAGACAAGCTTCCTCAGCCTTCCAACCTGGACTGAAGACCAGCAGCTCCCCAGGAAGCCTTCAGGCCTTCGTTGCTAGATCGGGACCGCTGAGGCCTCCAGCCACGTGGACGGAGCAGCTACCGGTTCCTTGACTCGCAGGCCTGCAGACTGCTATTGTGGGACTGCTGTGAGCTAATCCAATAAATCCTCTTTTAATACACTTCATTCTATCTGTCCAGCTGCTCTCAAGAACCCTGACTAATACAAGGAGGACACTCGATGCCCTTCTCTGGCCTCCACATGCCTGCCCATGGGGCGTGCACCTTTACTGCCTTGTGCATACATCATATACATACATACTTCACATTCACCTCAAATATTTCTAAATGCCTTTAGGTCTGGGCCTAGGGGTGTAGGCCTGTGATCTCAGCTATAATGGAGGCTGAGGTAGAAGGATTGGAGGTTCAAGACTTTCTCAGGGTGCACAGTGAGTTCAAGGACAGCCTAGGCAACTTAGTGAAAATATCTCAGAATAAAACACAGCTGGAGATTTGGCTCCGTGGGAGAGGTCTTGCCTGGCATTTGTGGGACCTGGGTTTAACCTCTGCCACTGCAAATAAAAAAGTAAGATAAAAGCATCTTAATAGCAGTCACCTAAGGGACTCAGGGAGTTTCCAACAAGGGGTTTAGCAAGCAGAATACATAATTAAACTTGGTACATTTCCCTGGATGGCATGGGTCTTATCAAGTTCAAGGAGAGGAGTAACGTAGATGCTGGGAAGTGTGATAGCATAGTGTGTGTGGGGGGGAGAAATTCTTGGGAGGGGTAGAGCACAGTCATAGAAATTCTAGGAAAGTTTAAGGTAGGGTCAGATCAAACAGAACTTTGTTACCAATTGGCTTCTAACTTCAAGATGGAGTCTGTCTGGTTCTTTAAGACAATGGTCACCAACAGCACGACGAAGCACGGGAACCTGCAAGCTATGAAACCAACCAGCCGGACAAAAATACACACTTGTGTAATAGTGGCGCACAGCCTCTGCAGGTAACTGATCTCTGATTGGACATGAGGCCTGCTTAGTGAGAGCGAACTCATACCTGGAGGGAAAGTGGGACAGAAAGTATACAGACTCGAGCTCACTCAGACGAGGGACTGCCTCTATTCAGCAGTGAGCGAACAGACTTCTCCCAGTTCTGAAGTCATGAAGCTTTGAGAGGGGTTTTAAGGACCTTTGGTGATATTCTAATGGACTTCACAGGGAAAGTCTTCCCAGGCTTGAGATGTCCTGTCTATCAGGGACAATTGGCAACTTTAGAAGTGGATTGGGGCCAAGTGTTAGATTCTTTTCAAAAGGGGTTTATCAGAGGTAAGCATTTCCTCAGGCTCCCCGGGGAGCACACAGGGGGCTGGGAATCACATGAAGGGATTTGTTCCTTCAGGTGCCAGAAACCAAGTTGGTATCCCATGGCCAGGAAACTCAGAGACTCCAGAGAAAAGCCCCCACTGCTCTCTGCATAGCGAGAGTGGGCCTCCACATCAAAAAGCCTCTCAAATAACTACACAATCTCCTTTAATCCAAGCTGCTCTCACTCTTGATTAGAGAATCTGTTTTATTTTGCAGATGGCAGAGAATACTGAGGAGAACCAAGATCCATCCATATGGCGAGATAGCCGGCTGCCCACCGCAAAGCATGCCATACCTACCACATCAGCGGGGACCCAGGAGACACTGTGGAGGAAGCAGTGACAGGAGTACTGTTCTCATCGCTAGCCTGACTACCAGCTACAGGGAGATGGTGACGGTGTGGTTCATTAAAACCCATCCAAGCAGAAACCCGGAGGCCACAGAGGACTCAACCCCAAATCAGACTGCTGATAGGCCTGCCTTGGCTCAGGGAATATTGTGGAAGAGAGGGTGGAAAGATTGTAAGAGCCACAGAGTGGGTAGGAGCACCCCATGGTACAATGCCCCCATAGAGAGTGACTGAGACCTTCATGACCCCACATTGAATACCAACAAGCCCACTGAGGAGACCCCTCAGGGAGAAAGGAGCAGGGGGAGGGGATATAGAGTTTAACCTTTTTAAAAATGAATACTTTCTTTTTGAGAGAGAGCAAGAGAGATAGAGCGAGAGCGAGAGCGAGAGCGAGAGCGAGAGCGAGAGCGAGAGCGAGAGCGAGAGCGAGAGAGAGAGAGAGAGAGAGAGAGAGAGGGTATGCCAGGGCCTGCAGCCACTGCAAACGAACTCGTCACATGTGCCACTTTGTGCATCTGGCTTTACGTGGGCCCTGGGGAATCAAACTCTCGGATCCTTCTTTTTAGGCAAATGCCTTAACCACTAGGCAATCTCTCCAGCCCAGAGTTTAACCTTTTATAAAAATTAAAATACAATAGAGAAATTTCCTCCACCAAACATTAGTTCATTACCTTTGAATCCAGCTGTAGCCACACTGAGGATGCCAGCAGAGTTCAGCCAGCTGCTTTGCTGGAATGGCCTCTCGCTTTTCCCCACAGAGCCCTTGTCCCTCAGAAGCCCTGTGAGTCCAGAATTTACCATCTGCCTTTCTATCCGCATCCTTCCAGAAGGGCTCATATTGGTTCTTATAGCATTCCAGGGCTTCTCCAGCCACAGTCCCCAAACATTCCACATTCTTTTTTTAAAAAATATTTTCTTTCTTTTTTAAAATTCATTTTTTTTATTTTATTCATTTTCAAGGGGAGAGAGAGAGAGAGAGAGAGAGAGAGAGAGAGAGAGCGCACCAGGGCCATCACCGTGTGGTTCTGACTTATGTGGGTCCTGGGGAATTGAACCCAGGGCCTTAGGCACTGGAGGCAAGTGCCTTAACCTCTGAGCCATCTCTCCAGCCCAAACATTCCACATTCTTCATGCAAACCAGTTCAGAAGGCCTGAGAAGGACATGGTCAGGTTTATCACAGCAACAACCCACTTCTAGGTGCCAATTTCTGTATTGGTCATTGTTCTTGTTGCTGTGATAAAATACCTGAAAGAGGCTACTTGCCGAGGAACGGTTTACTGTGGCTCATGTTTGAGGGTTAGTCCATCATGACAGGGAAGGCAAGAGACGCTCTCTGCTGTGGCAGCACATGGGCTCATATCCAGGTGGAGCAGAGAGCAGAGACTGTGTTATGAGGCCTCAAGGCTTGGCCCTAGTGACCCACATCCTCCAGCTGGGCTCAGCTCCCAGAACAGCACCTCCAGCTGCTGACCAGGCAGTTAAACCCAGGAGCCTATGGGGGATACAACACACTAGATCACAACATCAGATTAAAAGGCCAGGAGAACCTGGCTGAATACTAGGCTCTCCATGGTCCCCTGTCACAAGGACTGATCCAGACGACCCATGGAGGAGGTGATCCAGCGGATTGGGAAGGGGAGGGCAGTGGGGAACTGGGGATAATAACTCATTGTTTGCCCACTAAATATTGTAACTCATTATGGACAATAAAAAAAAGGAGAGAAAAAAAGTCAGACCTGGGGCTGGAGAGATGGCTCAGTTGTTCAGGTGTTTGCCTGTCAAGCCTAAGGCCCCGGGCTCAATTCCCCAGGACGCACATAAGCCAGATGCACAAAGTGCATGCATCTGGAGTTTGTTTGCAGAGGCTGGAGGCCCTGCCGGGCCCATTCATTCTCTCCCTCTCTGTTTCTCTTCATCTCTCTCTGCTTGCAAATAAATAAATTTCCTATCACGTCTAGCTCTCTGCCCCGTGTCTGAGGACCCGTGGGGTCCAAGCTTCTGGACGCCAAGAAGCTTCTTGGGCTCGGATCTAGTTTATGCATCTTCCCATCCACCTCGCCAGCTCTGAGGGCGGCAAACCCCAGCCTCCATCTCACCCTCACTTTTTGCTGCTTTTCTACCAAATACGGAGCTAATTGAAGTTAGAATACACATGGCTTTCCTCCTTATAGTTCCTCCCTTGTATGGCACATTCTTTCCAGGCAGCCTCAGCTGTATGTCATCACCAACAGCATGGGTGCTGCGTTTCCTCTCACCATCTCCTCCCATATGGGCTGCATCAGTGGCTGCCATGTCTTTTTTAGACCATTGCCATTTTTGACACCTTCCTATCACTGCCCATCGCCAGCGGGGGCAGTGATCATACAGATCCACACACACACCGCTTGTGGGCTGATGAACGTGTGCTTTTTTATTGCGGGGAACGAGGCAGAATATATAGAGCTTCCTGGCCAATCAGAGGGCTAATGGTAAGAACCTGCGCATAACGGCCAATCACGATCACCTCCTGAAACTCATTAAGCTAAGCCCCTCGTGGCAAGCTGTCAGGTGCCGTCCTGAGACTAAGCCAGGGTGGTGCCTCCAAAGGCCCCAAAGGCTTTTGCCCCTGACACCTTCCTGTGCCCGTGTGGCAGACCTGTTTGTCAAGGAGGTGTGCCACCCATGCCAGAGAGGAAGATGGCCACCTTGGAATTCCCCCTGTAGATGCTCCACCCTCCAATGGCTCAGCCTCAGTGGCACATCTTATTACTCAAATCGGGGATATGGAGCTGCTCCTCTCGCACTCCTCTTTGGTTTCGTTGGTCTTGAGGAGACCGTTTTACTTCCCATAGATCGAGAGACCACTGTCAGACCAAAGCGATGACCCAGTCCAAGTCCACCAGCCTGTGTGAATCAGTGAATGTTCTGGAGGTTCTCGCAGGAGCATGAGTGAAGGGGCACGAAGATGTGGGCAGCAACTGCCTCACTAACAGTCCCCATGGTATGACTCACAGGGACACTTGCCAAGCTCTCACAGGGACACTTGCCAAGCTCCCTTCTCCTCCGATGATACAAACCGGAGAAGAACAGTAGGACTCTTGTCAGTTTTTTTGTGAGTTTCATGAGCCCCCGTGAGTCTCCCTTTACCCTCTCTGAGTGAATGTTTCAGTCTGGAGGAAAGGCTTCAGAAAAACAGGCCATTTCATTATCCCATCTCACACTGTGACCTCATCCTAATTGCATTCCCATAAGCCAGCCAAGTGGTCCCACCCTCTCACCTTGATGCAGCCAGGTAGCTCTGCTCTGCTTACAGCGTCTCTGGGAAAACCGTTTGGAACTGGAGTCCACTGACATACAGCTCAGAGAGCAGCTTGAGGCTTCCTTGAAGCCCAAAGGAGGCACCCAACAGCCCAGAGACACTGCTGAGCACCTCGGCCCCTCTGCAGAGGGCATCCTGCACCTGTCCAGGCCCACCGGCACGGCCTGGTTCTGGCACGGCCCTCAGACACTGAGAGCGTCTGCCTCCTGTGCCCGTCACGCATCACCTGCCTGGGCCAAAGTGATTCTACCTCCACGGAGCCCACGTGTCAGCACCCCCACCCCAGTCACACACACCACGCTCGAGGCATGATGCTGCCCCCCCCCCACAGAGACCGAGGCCTTCATGACCCCACAGTGAGTACCCGTAGTCCCACTGAGGAGGGCCTGAAGTGGAATGGGGGCAGGGGAGAGGGACTTAAGAGTATTATCTTCAAAAAGTAAGATAAAAATAAAAGTAAAAGAGAACAATCAGTAGATTATAAATATGGGAAACTAGGTCATTGGTAGAATATAGTCACGATTTCATTCACGGTCACTGAGCTCATCCTGCTGCTGATATTTGAACATTGGAAAAGCACTTGACAGTCAAGGATGAAAAAAGGTTTTGTAAAAAATATTTTATTTATTTGCAAGCAGAGAGAGAGAGAGAGGGAGAGAGGGAGGCAGAGAGGGAGGGAGGGGAGAGAGAGGGAGGGAGGGGAGAGAGAGAGGGAGGGGGGGGAGAGAGAGAGGGAGGGAGGGGAGAGAGAGAGGGAGGGAGGGGAGAGAGAGGGAGAGAGGGAGGGAGGGAGAGAGAGAGGGAGAGAGGGAAGGAAGGAGGGAATGGGCACACCAGGTCCTCTAGTCATGGAAAACGAGCTCCAGATACATGTGGCCACTTTGTGCATCTGGCTTTATGTGGGTCCTGGGGAATTGAACCCTGGTTGTTAGGCTGTGCAGGCAAGTGCCTGAACCACTGGGCAATCTCTCCAGCCCCCAGTCAAAGATTTTTAACTGACACGTCAAATCTACTCTTATGTTGACAACAATTACATGTATTTTAGCTCACAAAACCGTCTTTAAAAGGCTTTGGGCCGGGGAGACTGCTCAGTGGCTCAAGGTGCTGCGGGCAAAGCCTGCAGACATGGACTCATTTCTCCAGAAGCCACACGAAGCCAAGTGCTCCACATGGCACATGTGTCTGCACTTTGTTTGCAGTAGCAAGAGGATCTGGCAGGACCATATCCTCTCTCTCTCTCCCTTCTTCCCTTGCTGTCTCAAGTAAATAAAAATATTTTTAAAAAAGAAACCTTCCCCGGGCTGAGTACTAGGCTATCTAGGATCCCTTGCCACAAGGACTAATCCAGACAGCCCACGGAGGAGGATATCCAACTGATCAGGGATGGGGAGGGGGGGAATTGGGGAATTTGGGATAACAACGCATTGTTTGCCCACTAAATAATGTAACTCATTATGGACAATAACTATATATTAAAAAAAAAGAAACCTTCCTCTGACAGATCAAAATAATACCCAGACTGATTAAAAAACCCTGGAACATGCTGCCTTCAAAACAATCCTGCAAAGAAATGACATGTCAATGGCCACCTGTTGCATGCTGGGAACTGGGTTGAGTCTTCCCACACATTATCTCTGCAAACCCATCAACAATTTGAACCAGGTCACATGATTCACCTGGACCTGTGCTGTAGTCAACTTCTCGTTGTTGCACAAAGAACCCCACCAAAAGCAAGCTGATGTGAGGAAAGGGTTCATCTCGGCTTACAGACTCCAGGGGAAGCTCCCCGATGGCAGGGAAAACGACAGCATGAGCAGAGGCCGGACATCACCTCCTGGCCAACATCAGGTGGACAACAGCAGCAGGAGAGTGTGCCCAATACTGGCAAGGGGAAGCTGGCTATGACCCCCATAAGCCCACCCCCAGCAATACACCTCCAACAAGGTTCCACTTCCCAGATCGCCATCAGCTGGGGATCAAGCATTCAGAACACATAAGTTTATGGGGGGTCACCTGACTCAAACCACCACATTTGCCCCTGGCCCCTGTAAACTGATAACCATACATGATGTAGTGCAACACACCCAGCCCAACCGAAAAGTCCACGTAGTTTTTTTTTTAACCAAGCTCAGTAGTGTTCAAGCTTCCCATGGTTCAAGGTCTTTCAACTGAGCTGTAATGCCACAAAACCACAATGGTACAGAACAAACATTCACACTGCAGAGGATGGCACTGGGCATGGCAGACAGATTGAACCAACACAAGATTTAAAACAGGGCAAACATCAAACTCTAACTCCAAGTCCAGTAATTCACTCTAAATTCCAATTCTGCCCTTCCAGCTCGGCTACTCACAGTCCAGGAAAACTTAATCCCATGCCAGCAGCTCTCCTTGGCAGCCATCCCATTGTCTTGGCATTTCACTGGGTCTCCACTACAACCCATGGTTCATCCTCATGGCTCCATTGGGCCTCTATGCAGGTAATCCAACGTGCCTACTTCACATTATCCATGGCCATTTCCAAAACCCCCAAAACTGTTGCATATTCAATTACCCTCTCCTCCTTCATTTGTTATACTCCATAGTACAAGGTGGGCTACCAACTTGTTAACCCAGGGGGGAAGAAAGCCGACTTTGATGAGCTGAAAAACTTAACACTTAGGTCCCTTACTTCAAAAGAGTCCACATTCTTCCTGCTGTCCCAATGCAGGTCACCTGGCCCAGTCTCAATGGTTGTCATCTCTCAAACAATTGCAGCTGAAAGGGCAGCAGTTTCAGCCCAAAGATTTCCTTTCTTCCTGTGCCATCTCCATCTGCTCACACCAGTCCAGTTCTCTGCAAAGCAACCCTGCACAAGTTCTCAGGACACAGGAAGGCAGATCACAGCGAGCCTCTCACACAAACTGCTTCTAGACCAGTCCTGACAAAGTTCTTTCTCACCCTCATAAGCCAAACCTCACATTCCATAGTTCCTACTGCATCCACATCTTTCAACTCTGACCAGAATGGTCCATCAAGCTGTACTTACAGCACTGCAAGGCGTCTCTTAGGCCGAGGTTTCAAATCCATCCACATTCCTTCTGCAAATCAGTTGCAAAAGGCCAAAGCCACAGAATCAGAGTTCCAGCAGCAACGATCACCCCACTCTGACACCAATTTTGCTGTTGTAGTCAGCTTCCTCATTGCTGGCAGAAAGAACCTGCCCAAAAGCAATCTGACGGGAGGAAAGGGAAATGACGGCATGAACAGAGGGTGGACCCTAACCCTAACCCTGGCCACCATCAGGTGGACAACGTCAGCAGGAGAGTGTGCCTAACACTGGCAAGGGGAGGCTGGCTAGAACCCCATAAGCCCACCCCCAACAACACAGCTCCAACGAGGTTCCAATTCCAAAACTTCCATCAGCTGGGGATCAAGCATTCAGAACACGTACGTTTATGGGGGACGCCTGGATCAAACTGCCGCAGCCTGGAAGGGTAATTCACTTTCAAAACTCAGAGGTAGCAAATGAGGGATCAGCACTCGAGATGAGCGTGCTTGATGCTTCTGCCTTCATTAGCCGAGTCTCAGCCCCGGTCATTCTTGGGACTTCAATTTAGTTCCTCAAATCCATAAGGAAGTCTCCCTTGTGAAAATGCATTCCAGACACCTGGGAAGAATTGCTGCCATTGAGCATATTAATTCATATTAATGAACCAAGGTGTCAATGCTAGAGTTCGTTCATCATTTATTCTCTTCAGATAAGTAAGCAAACATTTTGACTCATTCAATGAACTGCGTTAGGAGGATTGCTGTGAGTTCAAGGCCATGCTAGGCTACAAAGTGAGTTCAAGGCAGTCCTGGGTTAGAGCAAGACTCTGCCTCAAAAAAAACCTCCCAACCCTACAGTTAGCACCATACTTAATGGTGAGAAGCTAGAAGCTAAGATGAGAAACAAACCAGGGAAGACCCTATCAACACCCATTTAGGGCTGAAGAGATGGCTTAGCAGTTAAGGCATTTGCCTGAAATGCAGAAGGACCAGAGTTCGATTCCCCAGTGCCCATGTAGAGCCAGATGCACAAGAGGGCGCATGTGTCTGGAGTTCATTTGCAGTGGCTGGAGGCCCTAGCCTGCCCATTCTCTCTCTCTCTCTCTCTCTCTCTCTCTCTCTCTCTCTCTGCCTGCTTCTTTCTGTCTCTCTCAAATAAATAAAATATTTTAAAAAACACCCCTTTAATGTCAGCTAGAAAACCTAGTTAGTGCAATAAGAAAAGGAAATGAAATGAAAGGTTATATGGAAAAACACAAACCTCACTCATGGATGATCTGATCGTCTCTAGAAGACATCTAAAGAATTAACAAAATAATTCTGAAGCAAGCAATTGTAGCAGTGATGACACATACATATAGGCACATATATATGGTTAATATACAAAGGCCAAATGTGTTTCTGTTTGTCAGTAATGAACAATTAGAATTTGAAATGAAAAACACTATATATACATCAGTAATCACAAACTGAGATGCCCAAGTATAAATAAACAAAATATGTGCAAAAGTCGCAAAGCTAAAAAACTCTGATAAAAGCTATCAAAGGACCGAGTCAATGGAGATATCTCATTCACACAGAGAGGGAGACACATGTTTTCAAGATGTTATCTTCCCAGGATCTATAGATTCAAAACAATTCCAATCAAAATCCCAGGACATTATTTTTGTGGCTATCCAGGTCTTCTCAGAGTAATCACACAATTTTGAAAGAGAAGAATAAACTCAGAGAACTGATACCACTTGTGATCGAAACTTACTAATTTTGATATTGGGAAGGAATAATTAATAGATTGATGGAATTAAGAGCTCTCAAATAGACACAAATGCAATCAGCTGGCCCTGGACCAAGGAACAGAAGCAATGCAACAGAGGAAAGACTGTCTTTTCGGCAAGCAGTGCTGAAAACCTGGACACTCTCATGCCAAACAAAATCAAGACACAAGCCTTATCCCCTTTCGGGACGTTAATTCAAATGTAAGCTAACTCTAGGACAACTTCAGGAGAAAATCAGAAGATAAAATCCGTGAAAAAAAAAAAAGAGAATTGATAGGCAGGACCTCAGGAAAGTCAGAAACTTCCGCTCTGTAAAAGACACCATCTAGCGAGTGAATGAGAAAACGAGACTCAAGCATAGGGGCTTATGCCTTTAATTCTAGCACTCTGGTGGGAATACCAGAATGACCACACATCTAGGCAGGAAAACAACCAAACAGCCAGAAAACACCAAAAGCATCCAGCATGAAGGACAGCAGACAGCAGGTCCCCCCCAGAGCTCAGACTGCTCTGTGTACCTTTGGGATGGAAATCAGATCTGTCCCCAAACACACCTTTGGGCTGGGACCGAGGACTCACCCTCGAGTGACATCTCTTCCAGCCAGGGGGACGGAGACCCAAGTTACAAACACCTGAGTCTATGGGGGACATGCCACATCCAGAGCTGCTCCTCTGGCTCTTTCTTGTCTGTAGCACTTAGCACCCTCTCTTGGGATGCCTCTACTTCCCTTGCAGACCAATGAGGCTTCTGGCATCTCCAATATCCTGGATTCACCTTCATAGCTTCACACAGTGGCTTCTAGGGGCCTCCTTATCAGGACCCTGACCCCACCTTAGCAGCTCTCTGGACCCATGATCCAGAACCATGGATCACATGGAATACTACCAAGTTCTGCTGTCGGCTTGGGATGAAGCCTGGCCTACTTGGACCATAGCTCTGGTGGCCCAGTGTGACGTCCAGCCTGATCCTGGGGAAGCATTTCCCCATGAGGTGACATTTAAGCAGAGAACCCCTCAGTTTAGGCTGTCCTCCCAGTTCTCGAGTCCTTGCCCCTCTCGGAAACCTCACAAACTGAGCTCCTGTCTGCAGCTTTCTCAGCATTCTTGTCTTCCAAGCTCCTACCAGAGTGTTCCACTTAGCTCTGCTCATAGTATTCGAGGGCTAGTCTAGTCCAAAGTTCCCAACCCTTTCAAATTCCTCCTGGAAACCAATTCCCAAAGCCTTACGAACGTGTACACGTCCCAGCAACAATCCCACTTCTGCCACCAACTTTCTGTATTCTTGTTGCTCTGACCAAACACCCAAGGAGAAGCAGCTTGAGGGAGGTTTGTTTCAGCTCATCGTGACGAGGAAGGTATGGCAGCTGGTCACATCCAGAGCGCGAAGAACACTGCCTCTCAGTTCTCTTTCTCCTTTTCATCCCGTCTGAATATGAAATGGTGCTCTCTGCAGTCAGGGTCCGTCCTCTCACCTCAACCTGCCTAGCCTAGGAAATTCCTCATAGACATTTCCAGAGATGTATTCCCGTGCTGATTCTAACTCCTGTCAAGTTGACAAGCAGAGATTAACAACCACCAAAGCCAATCTGAAAAGTCTACAAAGTATATGGTTCCAACTCGATATTTCGGGAAAAGAAGTGTGGAAGGCTAGACGGATCAGTGGTTTCCAGGGATGAGTAGAGGACAGACGCACAGCAGACACAGGCGCTGAAAGATGGCGAGCAGCCCACGTGGCCAACCCACTCCTCACCACAAGTGAGCTGCTGACATGCAGGGGTTTCATGGAGATTATGGAGTGGTATGTGGGAAGTCTCTGTGTTTTATGATCAATTCTTTTCGGTGAATCAAATTCCTCTCTAAAAAATAGGTCTAGGGCTGGGGAAATGGCTCCGTGGTTAAAGGCACTTGCTTGCAAAGCCAGAAAGCCTGGGTTCGATTCCCCAGTGCCCATGTAAACCCTGATGCACAAAGTGGCCCATGAGTATTATCACAGTCAGCCACGCGCTGCTGGGATGAATCTCCAAACCAGGCACAATTTGGGGGAGGAAAGTATTTATTGAAACTACAGATTGAAGGGAAGTTCTGTAACAGCGAAAGAGGCTGGCCCTCTTCCACAGGTCTGAGCAGAGAGAAAAACCCATCACCTACACCACACACACAAAAGAGCAAACAGGTAGGAGGGCAAGGAGAGAATTTATTCCCCTTTATATAGGCTTAGGGTGGGTCTTGCAACCCTTCCCCAGACTTAATGGCTTCCTGAGTCTCTGGAATTTCCTTCCTACACTGCCCACACAGGAAAGGATGTTTATTTCCAGCTTGTTTGAGCTTCTTTACATCCTGCCCCCTACTGAGAGGCTGCCTTCCTATAAACATCCTCAGAGACCCACCCAAGATAATGAAAAAGATCAAGTTGACAACAAAACCTAACCATCACAAGTATGGAATTCATTTGCAATGACGGGTGGCCAAGGGTGCCTGTGATGGTTAATATAGTGCCCGTTCTCTTTTTGTCTCAAATAAATAAGTAAATAAAATTGAAAATAAGAATTGAACCGTTTCCCATGTATTAAAATCAGTTCTTGCAGGCGACTCTCTCTGAGATGTCCTCCCGGTGCCAAGAAGTGCTGCTCTTTAGGACACCAGCTGGAGTTGCAGCATCAACTTCCTATTGCGTTCCTGCCCCTGAGACCCTAAGGACCTCCACAGAACAGACAGCTTGGCCCTCGGGAATGTTCTCAACAATGTTCTCACCCTTGCCCATGACATACTTAGTATGCGTTAAATGAGTGGAAATGTAAGGATGAAGGAACTGAGGTGCTGAGAAAGTTAACGCTTTCTCTTGAGATTATTGTGGCAGAACTTGGGGCTCTGTTCCCGTTGGGCTAAGAAAGCAGGCATTCTGCAGCTGAGGGACTCTGGGATGTTGGATGAGGGACATCAGAGCAGAGCGTGCTGGCTCCACCGAGGCTTGTTGCACAGGATGCCCACCAACAGTACACGGCCAACCTGGTGCATGAGCCGCAGGTGTTAGTCCCATTTCTCCGTGTCGAAAGCTGAAAAGCTTCCTTTCCTATTACAAAAGAATGAATTCAGCACTCGGGAGGCAGAGGTAGGATGATCTCTGTGAGTTCAAAGAGACTAAACAGTGAATTCCAGGTCAGCCTGGGCTAGAGTGAGACCCTACCTTGATAAAAAAAAAAGAAAAATGAATTCAGACTTGATAAGGATAAATATAAAGCCTTAATGTGCTCTATTACTTTCAGATTTATTTTTATTAAAACTGCTAAAAAAAGGTTTCTATTAAAAGAACACAAGGTCTTCTCTAATCTCTGCTACAGATCAAGGATCCATCCATCTTCCTCCTTCCATCTGTGTGGAGAAGGAAGCAGGTCTCTGTCCCTTAATGTCTAGCCCAAGTAGCCCCTAATGTAGACTCTGCAACTGCCCTTATCTCCTGCCCCCCCAGGCCCTGTAGAAATGGCATCAGGTATCTGGTCATCCTCTTCCTTGATTGACAGCTGAGTCCAGCTGACCACAACCTGTACCTCCAGGCAAGTCCAGGGACAATTCCTTCCATGACGTGAAGCAGCTGAATGGTGGAACAGCCAGGCAAGATAAAAGGGAAAGGGCTGAAAGGAAAGAAGGAAGCATCACCATGGCACTTAGGTCAAAGGCAGATGTCTGGCTGGCAGGGTCCTGGCAGTGTCTGCACAGGACCAGGGCACTGGGCACCACGGCAGCCCTGGCCCCCAAAGAGGTCCTGCCTTTTGAAGCCATACCCCAGTTGCCAGGCAACAAGTGGCTTAGGGGGCTAAAGATCTGGAAGGAGCAGGGCTATGAGAACCTGCACCTGGAGATGCACCAGACCTTCCAGGAGCTGGGGCCCATTTTCAGGTAAAGCCTCCCTGGGCTCTTGCTGAGGACAGCCAGAGCCTTCTGCCCTGCTGGATGCCCAGGCCCTGCCATGCCCCCAGCACTGCCTTCTCCAGGGGCATCTGGCCACTGCATCCTTAGAAATACAGGAAGGACTGGGGCGGGTGTGGGCCTGACATGAAGACAGTGCCTCTCCACGTAGACACTGGCACACTGCTGAGAGGACAGAGGGCAAGAGCCCTGAAGTGGGAAAGGGGCCAGGCAGACAGCAGGAGGGCCTCCTGGGGGGAAGCACAGGCCTGCACGGGTTCTGTGAGAGCTCAGGTGGGGGCCGCTTCCACCCAGCAGGTCTCTGCGATTGCCCCACAGGTACAACGTGGGGAGAACCGAAGTGATCTCTGTGATGCTGCCGGAGGACGCTGAGAAACTGCACCAGGTGGAGAACAAGCACCCCACCAGGATGCACGTGGAGCCCTGGGTGGCCCACAGAGAGCTCCGTGGCCAGAGGCGAGGCGTGTTCCTGCTGTGAGCGAGCCTGGGGACTCGTAGGGAGGTGGGGTGGTGACCTGAACATAGGCTGCAGGAAGTAAGAGGCTCACAGAACCTGCTCGAGGGCGGGATGGAGACAGATGACCACCAAACATGGGTGGACATCATGCCATCCACTTTCTGGTCATGAGGAAGAGGGAGACGGCAGGAACACTGAGCCAGCCTATCAGCACCCAGGCCTGACTATCCCAGGGAAGGGGCCCACAGCCTGATATCTATCCATCAGGGCTGCAGCCTGCCCCCAGAGGGCCTTGGCTCCTAGAAATTGGGAAATTTGGGAAATGTGGTCCTGGAATGAAGGGTGGGGAACTGGAGGTTGGTGGCTTTTATGGGCTCACAAGAAAACACTGAGTGGGTAGTTCCCGTGGGGAGGGTTCCTTTCTCTGCCAGGGCACAGCAGGAACTAGACAGGTTAGCCAGGAAGCATGATGCTGGGTCAGATGAGCTGTCAAGGGTTTAAATTTACCCTGGGAAGTGGAAGGACTCCAAGACGAACAGGCTGTGAACAGGAACAAGACAAGAGGATTTTCTCAGCAGTGGTTTGGAGAAACTGTTAAGGAAGGACAGGCGTGGAGTGGTCACAGTGCGGGTTCAGGCCTCTGAAGGAAGCGGAGAATGTGCACGTGTGCACAGTGTATATTGTTTTGAATTTGCATTTGTATGACTATTGCGTCTCATGTGTTTGCGTTCAGATATGAAAGTGCATGTTGTCATGAGATGCGTCTCTGTGTGGGTATTTTTATGCATGTTGTCCTATGCTTGTATCTACATACTCATGTTTATGGTCGCACATGTGTTTTGAGGTCCTTTATGGGCATGTGTGCATGTACACGCACGTGTGATCAGAGTCAATGGTCATATACTTTAGCTACAGCAAGGGAGAATGCTGGTGGGGTCTCTGTGTCCCGGGCTGTGGTTTGCGGGTGTCCTGAGAGGTCAGGAGAGGCTCCTGCTCTCTGGAAGGCACAGGCACCCGCTGCTGGGTGGGCAGACAGAGTGACCTCAGCCAGGGCTTCACCCTAGAGCCATGGTGTGTGCCAGGTGGGCAGAGATGAGCAGCAGACCCACCTTCACCTGGCAGTAATAATGGATTCTGGGTGTTCTGGGCCAGAGCTGTGGTGCTCAGTGTCATGCCCACTGCAGACCTCAGTGACCACCTGGCCAGCAGGTGAGACTCTGGGAGGAAGAGGAGTGCCTGCCCCTGAGCCTGATGTCCCCACCCGTCGCTTCAGTCTCTTCAGGAGGCAGGAAGGTGGGGACAGGCCTGGGCTGGACTTTGCCTGGGGGACTCCAGCTCTGTCTGCCTCCTGCCCTGCAGGAATGGGCCTGAATGGCGCTTTAACAGATTGAAGCTGAACCCAAACGTGCTGTCACCAAAGGCCACGCAGAAGTTCATCCCCATGGTGGACGTGGTGGCAAGGGACTTCTCGGAGGACCTGAAGAGGAAGGTGCTGAAGAATGTCCGTGGGAACCTCACCTTGGATCTGCAGTCCAGCATCTTACACTACACGCTAGAAGGTGTGTGGCTGGGGAAGGTTCCAGCATGAGGGAATCCGAGGGTGGGCTGGGCAGAGTGTGCAGGAGCCATAAGGCTGGGAGCTGCCTGGACTCGGTGACGTGTCTGTCTTTTTTTTAAAAAATATTTTTAATTTATTCATTTTCAAGGAGAGAGAGAGAGAGAGAGAGAGAGAGAGAGAGAGAGAGAGAGAGAGAGAGAGAGAGAGAGAGAGAGAGAAAGTATGCCCGGGCCGCCACCTTGTGGGTCTGGCTTATGTGGGACCTGGGGAATTGAATCCGGGGCCTTAGGCACTGGAGGCAAGTGCCTTAACCGCTGAGCCATCTCTCCAGCCCATGACGTGTCTGTCTTTGCAGCCAGCAACTTTGCTCTCTTTGGGGAACGGCTGGGCCTCATTGGCCCTCACACAAACTCTGACAGCCTGGAGTTCATCCAGGCTTTGAAGTCCATGTTCAAGTCCACAGCACAGCTCATGTTCCTGCCTAAGAGCCTGACCCAGTGGACCAACACTCAGACATGGAAGGAACACTTTGAGGCCTGGGATGGCATCTCTGAGCATGGTGAGGCCTAGAGACTCGGGGAGGGCCAGGGGACAGGGCACAGGGGTCAGTCAATTTTCAGTTTTCTCGGGACCACATTGAGGCCACCTGGAGGGCTGTGGGTACTTAAGTTCCTTCCTGAACGTTCTCAATAAGGCTGCTGATGAGCCTGAGGCTGGGCCAACCGTCAGAGACAGTGGGTTCATATGGCAGCGGGAACAGGGAGATGAAGAAGATCAAAGGTCTGAAGCTCTCTCCCCACACCTACAGCCAACAAGTGCATCTGGAAGGTGCATCAGGAGCTCGCACTTGGCCACCACCAGCAATACAGCGGGATCATGGCGGATCTACTGTTGCAGGGAGATTTGTCACTCGATGCCATCAAGGCCAACTCTCTGGAACTCACTGCTGGGAGTGTGGATACGGTCAGGCCACCACCATGCCCCCAGCGAGTGTCAATCCCGCTGCTACTCCTGGTTGTGCAGAGTTGCCCACTAGCCCTCAGAAGCCCGTTGCCCTCATATACAGGCTGTAATACAGGGCTTCCTGGGGCAGGAAGACCCTCAGCTGAAGGCGTAGCAAGAGCAGAGATCAGAGAACCTGTGAAAGGAGAGGCTGGGAGAGCAGAGCCCTGGGCAATTACATTCCAGGACCCGTGGAGACAACTGGCTTCCTGAGGCAGGATTACAAGGGAGATGAGGTCAACAGGACTCTCGGGTCTAGACTAGTCAGGAAGCCCCGTGTGCAGCATGGGCTTGGGACCGTGGCATGAGGGAGGGTCCAAGTCAATCTGCTCCTGAGGCTCAGGAGCCACAGCGTGGACGAGGCATTCTGGAGACACAGAGGCTCAGATGAGAGCCTCTCGATGCAGGAGGAGGCGCTGGTGGTATCTGGGGGCCCCAAGTATGTTGGAGAAGTGAGGCAGACAGTGTAAATCAGGCATTGGGCCAGGGGGATGTGAGCTGCAGGGTGTCCCTGGATGGTGCAGAAGGTCCATTCCAACGGGCGGCAGGGCAGGCACTGAGGTGGTGGCCAGGGTGAGGGAGGGTGGTTTCCTTAAGGATGATGGGCAAGGATTCCAGGCCAGTGTTCAGGCCTGGAGGTCAGGTGTCCACTGCAAGCCCGGCCCTGGCACTTCCCCCAAGGACAGGGGTGCCCTGAGGGAGAATCAGAGTCAAGGCCAGGGTCTAACTCTTGGTCCCGTGGTCCCTGCAGACGTCCTTCCCCTTGGTGATGACCTTGTTCGAGCTGGCTCGGAACCCCGCTGTACAGGAGGCTCTGCGGCAGGAGAGCCTGGCAGCTGAGGCCGTCGTCTCTGCCAATCCCCAAAGGATCACCACAGACCTGCCTCTCCTGAGGGCGGCTCTCAAAGAGACCTTGAGGTGGGTGCTGGCTGACCCTCCCTGGTCTCCTGGCCCTTTGTTTTCTGGGGCCTGAGGACAGACATAGGGCCAGGAGCATCGATAAGAGGAACCCTTTCTCTTCAGCTACTCTTGGGCTCATGTCAATATCCCATGTCCACCCTGGCCTGTCCTCATCTGGGCACAGGATGGGGAGGCTGACTGGCTGACAGTGGCAATAAGACTCATAACAAGGAATGTCTTGGCCCTGAAGGGTCCTAGAGAGAAAGATATAGAGTGGACAGGAGGGGAACTATCACCACTGAAGCACCTCCCATTGGTTCCCCACAGGCTCTATCCAGTGGGTTTATTTTTGGAAAGAATTTCAAGCTCAGACTTGGTGCTTCAGAACTACCACGTCCCAGCTGGGGTGAGTGAGCCCCACAGACCACATCCACTGCCCCTGGTCTGCAGTCCCCACAGCAACTGAACCCTCCTGGGCATCTGTCCACAGACAACGGTCCAGTTTTATCTGTACTCCCTGGGCCGAAACGCGGCAGTGTTCCCACGGCCTGAGCGCTATGACCCCCAGCGCTGGCTGGACAGGAGACTGAGGTACCAGCATCTGGCCTTTGGCTTTGGGATTCGCCAGTGCCTCGGGCGGCGCCTAGCAGAGGTGCAGATCCTGCTTCTGCTGCACCACGTGAGCACTTCTGGGTCTCTGGGAAGATGAGAATAAATGGGTCAGGCCTGCAGATTGCATCTGGTTGGGGAGGGTCTTCAGAACACGGTGGACCTGGGTAGGGCAGGTCCTTCGGGCTGAGGCGGAACCTGATGGTGTCGTGGTGGCAAGGAAGTGTCCTTAATGGTGGAGGGGGTGGTCTGCCTGGTCCTTCAGGCACAGAGGTGGGTCCTCCCTGCAGCAAGGCGGCTGGGCTGGCGCCCTGCCCAGTTACAGAGGCCTGATGGGAGCCCCGCCTCTGTCCTAGGTGCTGAAATCCTTCAGGGTGGAGACATTACAACAAGAGGATGTCCAGTTGGTCTACCGCTTTGTCTTGGTGCCTAAATCCTTTCCCCTCCTCACTTTTCAGCTTGTCAGATAGTCACTCCTCCCCACACGTGGTCCTCAACAGGCTACCTGCCTCCCTCAGCCCTTGACCCTAGGCCACTGTGCTGTGTGTGGTCTTGAGGCAACAGAAGGTGGAAGGAGGAAGCCAGGTGGTGTGTGCAAGCTTCACTCTTCCTAAGGCAAAACTCCTGGTTTTTTGTCAGGACATCCGAGTCCAGCTCTTCAGCCTGTCTGTGTGGACTCCCGCCAGCCACTCTTTGGGGAGCTCCGAAGCCTTCGGGCTTAGGCTGTCTCCCCAGCCCTTATTCAGAGGCTTCCAGCTTCTTGGGCTGAGCAGCTACCAGGTTCTCTCCCTCTCCAGTGCACAAATATCTGCTGCTGAACTACCCAGCCTTAACCTGTAAGAGAATCCAATCCATCCATTACACCTGTTGGGCCTATTCTGTCAGAGAACCTTGACCAACACACGGAACTTGTGCTACACCCATGAGCCACAGTGAACCAGTCCTTTGCAAAATTACTTATTGGGAGTCTTTTGTCAAAGACTGGTTAATCCACCATCTGAGGCACCACTATCTCCTACTGTGGTAGCTGAGGCCTTGCTGGATCATGCAGGCTGTGGGGCAGGGAAGTGAGGCCTGGAGGCAGGCCATTTGTTTGGCTAGATCCAAAGCCTTTGTGAAGCTGTTGTTCTGAGTAGTGAAGGCCAGGCCATAGGTCTGCACTGTCCAATCACAGAGACACACCTTTGCCAATCCACGCCCGAGTATGTGTTCATATACTTGTGATTTGACCTGATGAACATTTTCAAAGCACCAAGCTTCTATGGAGAAAGAAAGAATCATGTTTGTCTGCTCAGAATGCCTGTTGGTTTAACCTGGGAAGCTCCTATAGGCTTTCCTTGAAGGGAGGCCCATTTGTAACTGGTAAATGGGAGATTAGGCAAAATTTAAGTGTGGAATAAATTGGCCCTCACTCCCAAAAATGAATAAAGGCATTGGAATGGTATGTCCTTCTTGAGTGAGTAAAATGAATGCCCTTGAAGTAGGAGGTCCTCAGATAAGTTCACACCTGGCATGTTGGTTCATTTGGATTGCCAATAAGATCGGATCAATAAACGCCTGAAGGATTACTCAAGATGTTACTAAACAGAGTGGAAAAGAGAAGAAGAGCTCGGAGAGCTCTTGGCATATGGAAGTCAGGAGGGGGTAGTGAAGGGACTGGGTTTCCCCACCCCCTCCCAGTCCAGCTAAGCTGAGACCAAAGGGGCTGAGCCAGGGCAGGGACCTGGAGAGGTGAAAAACCAACAAGAGACCTTGCTCACCTGGTGAGCATCTACTTATGACCTTACTGTGGTGGGCTTTACCTTCTGGTTCAGGCGAGCCCAAGAGAGAACTGATTGTTCTGGGCTCTGGGACTGGCTCAAGAAGAGGCCAGCCATGATCCCAAGTGTAAGGCCAAGCTAACCCATCCAGAATTCCAGGATCAGATTTGAACCTTAATTTTAGGGAAGTGGAACTCCTTCCCAGAGAGGGGCTCGTGTTGTTTATGAAAAACAGATTAGGCAAGAGATAAGGGAAAGACAGAATCTTCTCTGGTCCCTGGGAGGCAAGGGCAGGCCCCAGAGCCTTCCTGCTGTTTACCTTCGGGGCCCAGTCACCCGAACCTGCCTTTCCTGCCAAATCAGCACGAGCTCTGTTGCAGCTCAAGGCCTATCCGGGACCTTCTACTGGAGCCTCTGGACACCTCCCTAGCTGAAACTGGGAAACCACTTCCCTCTGTAGCCTTGCCATTGAGGGTGACATGGGAGTGTCTGTGCTCAGTCACGCATTTGTTCCAAGTGAGCTTGCATTGGGTCTTGAGTGTCAGAAGGACCTTGGACGTCTGAGCTTCCATGTTCATGCTCATATGCTCAAGGCAACTTTCCCGAGCAAAGTACAAGGCACAAGGCTGCTCCAGAATCGTGCTAATATCTTTAACCATTAGAGCCGCTCTGTCCACACCCACCTTGTCTCTCCTGTGCACAACTATAACAACATTCATGTCCATTTCCTCAATTTTTACATCTTCCTGCTTCTCTCGATGCAGTGAGAAAGAGCCAGCCACAGCTAGGACATTACGCAGTCTGGAAATTTCCTTCACCAAACAACTTAGTCACAGCTTTTTAATTTAGCTGCGCACAGATTTGAAGTCCGTGGTCAGAATCTAGCCAGACGCTTTGCAAGAATACAACACCAATGCCTCTTATGAACAATTCCCGAAAAAGTTATTTCTCTCTAAAATACCATGTGTCTGGCCTTCATTATCTGTGTTTGCACAACACTCTCGTCCTTCAGATGCCTATCAGAATAGCCCATTAATCTCTCTTACAACATCCTATAATTTCCGTAGCGCAAAGCTCCAAACTCTTCCATATTTGTCCAGGTCCAAAGGCCCAAGGATCACGTGGTCAGGTTTATCACAGCAATGGCCCCACTTCTCAGTTGCCATTTCCTATCTTACTTTTCTCATCATGAAGACAGAGGAGCTCACACAAAGGAGGATTCGTTTTGTTCATGGTTTGCGGGTACAGTCCATTGTGTGTGGAAAGCATGCTACCACGCAGCTCCATGACAGAAGGGGTGGGAGGCTGGCTTCTCACCTGCTTCTATCCCATTCAAACAGGAAGCACAGAGCAGGGATGGGAGAAGAAATGGGGCTGGACAAGCAAACTCAGGACCTGTTTGCCAGGGATCACTTTCTCTAGCTGGGCTCACCCCCCCCCCCCAACTTCCCACGACTTCCTAAGTTCTGCCACCAGCTCGGGAGAAGCACATAGAAGCCTAAAGAGAGATTTCACATCAAACCATCACTCTGTCCGTGAGCTCAGCAGTCATTACACAACTTGGACGCACCTTTAAAATCATGCTCTCTGTGATACATGCCTTCGTTTTTAGTTTTCAAAATGAAGGATCTGTTGACTAAAATTTATGAGAAGTAGAGAGAGTAGATTCATGCAGGTAAGTTAAGGTGAGTTAGCAAGTCAATGTCAACCCAGCTCTTGTCCCAGAGTCTTCAGGGTGGGAGGGTGACTCCCAGCTGCACAGTCAGGAGGGGTTCACCCATCTTGCCGCTCACTCTCTGGGGGGGAGGGAGAGGCTTGTTCTCACTAAAGAAAACTTCTTTAACTGTCAATCCTGAACAAGTGCCTGCTTTCAGTTCCCGCCCACTGGCAGGCATTGCAGAGACCAGGAAAAAGCCATTTGTCGACCTCAAGCCTGGTCCATTAGCCCTGAACAGATTTCTAGGACAAATCTGGGAACACATCCTTCAATGCCACGATCAGTCAGCCAGTGCAGGTCTTCAGACAGGATAAAAGGCCTTGGGATGAACCGAGGTGGCAGGAGCATTGGAATGGCATTCAGAGTGAAGGGAAACGTGTGGCTGGCAGGGTCCTGGCAGTGTCTGCACAGGACCAGGGCACTGGGCACCACGGCAGCCCTGGCCCCCAAAGAGGTCCTGCCTTTTGAAGCCATACCCCAGTTGCCAGGCAACAAGTGGCTTAGGGGGCTAAAGATCTGGAAGGAGCAGGGCTATAAGAACCTGCACCTGGAGATGCACCAGACCTTCCAGGAGCTGGGGCCCATTTTCAGGTAAAGCCTCCCTGGGCTCTTGCTGAGGACAGCCAGAGCCTTCTGCCCTGCTGGATGCCCAGGCCCTGCCATGCCCCCAGCACTGCCTTCTCCAGGGGCATCTGGGCACTGCATCCATAGGAAGACAGAGGTGCCAGAGGGGGTTGTGGGACTACTCAGGCCATGGACAGAGAAAAACCTAGCTCTCTGCTGAGAGGGTAGAGTACAGGCGTGCAGAAGTGGGAGAGGAGACAGGCAGACACAGGAGGTCCCTGCTGTGGGGGAGGCACAGGCCTGGACACGATCATTTCATGTAGCACACACACTGGGCTGCTTCTGTGAAGAGCTCAGGTAGAGGAAACCCTGTCGTTCAGGATGGCTCTGTATCACCCACAGGGACAGCACTGGAAGACATTCCGTGTTTGTGATGCTGCCTGAGGATGTGGAGAAACTACAGCAGATAGAGACCTTGTATCCCCAACGAATACATCTGGAGTCCTGGGTGGCCCACAGAGAGCTCCGGGGCCAGAGGCGTGGCATATTTCTACTGTGAGGGGACAAGGGGATGAGGGTGGAGGTGGGATTGGTGACCTGGACACAAGATGCAGGAAGTAGAAGACACGCAGAACCTGGTGGAAGGGGGAGGAGACAGGTGGCCACCACGCGAGGACAGGTGTCGTGCCGTCCATGTTCTGGCCATGGGAAGGAGGGACTTGGTAGAACATACCGCTGGGCATGGCAGGTGACAGGAGGAGCACTGAGCCACCTCCGGGGCAGCATCCACTCCACAGAGGCCATCCTTCCTGTAGTAAGAGTTTGCCTGGAAAGAATTCAGGGTCATGGTGCTGGGGTGCATGAACTGCACGGTTGTTGCATCTTTGGGATAAGGTTCCTATAAGAAGTTGGGCTGTGGATAGGACTCTAGTGTGTCGGTAATTCTCTTGGTAACAAAATGATCTAGAGAAATGAACCTTGGAGTGATCAAGAATGGACAAAGCATGGGGTCAGGCCTCTGATGGCAGCCGAGAGCTTGTGTGTGCACACGTCTCTCATGTGTGCTCATGATTATCTGATTGAGTATCTGCGTGTGTGACAGTGCATGTACATAGACAGGAAATACAAGTTACCTGTGTGTGTCCCTGCTCGTGGGGTGCATGATTGTGATTGCATCTGCAGGCACATTTTGCAAATGTTTTGAGGTCTTCTGTGGGCACACCTGTATACGTACATGTACATGTGATCTGATCATTGTCAATGGTTGCTGGCTTTAGCCATAGAAAGAGGGAGGCATTGTACAGGTGTGTTTCAGTGTGCAAAGCGCTGCCTTCAGTCACTGGAGAATCTTCATGGGGTTTGCATCCTGGGCTGTGGTTTGTGGGTGTCCTGAGAGGCCAGGAGTGGCTCCTGCTCTCCGGAAGACACAGGTAGAAGCTGATGATCCAGAGCCCACACACCCCCTAGGTGGGCAGACAGAGTGACTTCAGCCAGGGCTTCACCCTAGAGGCATGGTGTGTGCCAGGTGGGCAGAGCTGAGCAGCAGACCCACCTTCCCACTCTGGTAATAATAATGGTTTCTAGGTGTTTTGTGCAAGAGTTATGGTGCTTAGTGTCAGTCCTACTGTTGAGGACCATCTGCCCAGCAGGTAAGACTCTGGGAGAAAGAAGGAAGATCACAATTTTCAGAGCCTGCCTCTGAGCCACCCACAGCTTCAAGGTCTTTGGGAGGCAGGAAGATGGGGCCAGGCCTGGGCTGAAGCCTGCCTGGGAGGCCTCTTGGAGAAGGGCATGGCCAGAGCAGGGTTTGCAGTAGACACCTCACCTCCTTTGTAATTACCAACTTGAACTCCATACCCTTTCTCTTAAGGGAAAACATCCCCTTTTCTGCCCTGTGCTCCCTGCCCTGCAGGAATGGGCCTGAATGGCGCTTTAACAGATTGCAGCTGAACCCAAACGTGCTGTCACCAAAGGCCTTGCAGAAGTTCATTCCCATGGTGGACGTGGTGGCAAGGGACTTCTTGGAGGACCTGAAGAGGAAGGTGCTGAAGAATACCTGTGGGACCCTCCCCCTAGATATCCAGTCCAGTATTCTCTACTACACGCTAGAAGGTGTGTGGCTGGGGGGAGGTTCCAGCATGAGGGAATCCGAGGGTGGGCTGGGCAGAGTGTGCAGGAGCCATAAGGCTGGGAGCTGCCTGGACTCGGTGGTGCGTCTGTCTTTGCAGCCGGCAACTTTGCTATTTTTGGGAAACGGCTGGGCCTCATTGGCCCTCACACAAATTCTGACAGCCTGGAGTTCATCCAGGCTTTGAAGTCCATGTTCAAGTCCACAGCACAACTCATGTTCCTGCCCAAGAGCCTGACCCAGTGGACCAACACTCAGACATGGAAAGAACACTTTGAGGCCTGGGATGGCATCTCTGAGCATGGTGAGACCCAGGGACCTGGGCAGGGCCAGGGGCCAGGGCACAGTGGTCACCCATTTCCTGAGTCACCTTTACTCCGTGTCACTCTGAGGTGATCTCAAAGGGCTATGGCTTTCACAGCAAGCTCGGGGTTCCGTAGGGAGAGGTCATGGTCTGGGAACGAGGTGGGGACAGGAGAGGAGGTGCTTCCTAGCACTGTTATCTGAGGGTTTCTCCTCTGTTCCAGTCTACAGAGGCATCCAGGAGGTGTATGGGAAGCTGGCACAGAGACGCCCAGAGCAGGACTACAGTATAGTGTCGGAGCTGTTGGCACAGGGAACCTTGTCACTAGATGCCATCTATGCCAACTCTGTGGAGCTCATTGTTGGGAATGTGGACACGGTCAGCCTACAACGGAGCATGGAGCTCCTGTGACCTTATCTGCCAGAGCACAGCCACCCACAGCCCCATCCTAGCCTAACCCTCACCTTGGCCCCTGAGCGGAGGGTAGGGGATCTGAGCTGGAGGAAAGCTTTCACTCTTCAGGGCCATCCATGTGCAGACACAAGGCAGGCTAGACAAGGTTTGCCAGGCAGCAGGTTGGGCCCTGTGAGCATAAAGGGAGCCACAGAGGCACAGGGAGGGGCACAGGGTCTTTTGTCCTCCCAGGTCAGTGCAAGGATGAGCAGGCCAAGGAGAGACCTGGCCGCCCAGGCTGCTTCTGGTGCAAGTGGGAGCAGATGCCCACTTCCTCCTGTAGTGACCTTTCTCCAACACTGCTCTGAGCCAGAACTCTCATGCCCTGGAGAGAACCAGGGAAAGCCAAGGTTTACATTGCTTCCACCAGGGAGGAGCTCTAAGGCAGGCAGCAGCACCATCCACAGGACTTGGAAAGTTCCCTTCTGGAGGGAGGCCTTTAGCGGGCTGTGCAGGAGGAGCTCACAGCTCAGATCTGTTCCTTCAGAATGGCAGCTGGGAGAGCAGAGCCCTGTGCCCACTGCACCTGAGGCTGGGAGGCAGCTGGCTGCCTCAGGCAGGGGATGTGGATTCTCCCCAGGAAGACAAGATTCATGCTCCAATATAGAAGGGCTTTGCACTACACCTCAAGCCAGTCAGCCTGGCTCGCCCTTATGCCCACTGTGCCCTGAGTGGAGCATGGGTACAGATCACTGGTATCAGATAAAAGCTGCATCCATGACTCAGGGCATGTGCATCCCATCCCATGGAAGAGGCATTTCTGGAAACACCGGGGCTCAGATCTCACACTGTGTTGGCTCTACTGCAGAGGCAAGGCATGAGGAGAAACTGTTTGGTCTGGGGCCCTGAGAGGCCTCTGCGAGGGATTGTTGGTCACTGTTGCATATCAGGCATTGGGGCAGTTGGATTTGGGCTGGTGTCCCTGAGTGACACTCATGGTCCACCCCCTCAAGGGCAACAGGCAGACACCAAGGTGGTGGACAGGGTGGAGGAGTGGATGTTTTCTTTTGGGAGGAAGGGTATGGAGTCCAAGTTGATATCCAGGCTGAGAGGTCAGGTGTCCACTGCAAGCCCGGCCCTGGCACTTCCCCCAAGGACAGGGGTGCCCTGAGGGAGAATCAGAGTCAAGGCCAGGGTCTAACTCTTGGTCCCGTGGTCCCTGCAGACGTCCTTCCCCTTGGTGATGACCTTGTTCGAGCTGGCTCGGAACCCCGCTGTACAGGAGGCTCTGCGGCAGGAGAGCCTGGCAGCTGAGGCCGTCGTCTCTGCCAATCCCCAAAGGATCACCACAGACCTGCCTCTCCTGAGGGCGGCTCTCAAAGAGACCTTGAGGTGGGTGCTGGCTGACCCTCCCTGGTCTCCTGGCCCTTTGTTTTCTGGGGCCTGAGGACAGACACACAGACAGGGTGCCAGAAACACCTGTGATAGGAATCCTCTTCCCTTCGTTTTCTCTTCCTGTCCCTGAGGGGTTGGGCACTGCGCTTCCCCTGGGCTTCCCTTCAATGTCCTGTGGCCATCTTGACCTGTCCTCTTAACCTGGGCAGTTTGGGGAGGATAGCTGACCTCAGCTGAGCCAGGTAGCACAGGCTCCTAACTAGGGCTGTCTCAGTGCTGAGGAACCTGGAAGAGGAAGGTGCAGGATGGGCAGGAGACCTGTCACCACCAAAGCACCTCCCCATTGGTTCCCCACAGGCTCTATCCAGTGGCTTTATATTTGGAAAGAATTTCAAGCTCAGACTTGGTGCTTCAGAACTACCACGTCCCAGCTGGGGTGAGTGAGCCCCACAGACCACACCCACTGCCCCTGGTCTGCAATCCCCACAGAGCAACTGAAGCCTCCTGGGCATCTGTCCACAGACAACAGTCCACGTGTTTCTCTACTCCCTGGGCCGAAACGCGGCAGTGTTCCCACGGCCTGAGCGCTATGACCCTCAGCGCTGGCTGGACAGGAGACTGAGGTACCAGCATCTGGCCTTTGGCTTTGGGATTCGCCAGTGCCTGGGGCGGCGCCTAGCAGAGGTGCAGATCCTGCTTCTGCTGCACCACGTGAGCACTTCTGGGTCTCTGGGAAGATGAGAATAAATGGGTCAGGCCTGCAGATTGCATCTGGTTGGGGAGGGTCTTCAGAACACGGTGGACCTGGGTAGGGCAGGTCCTTCGGGCTGAGGCGGAACCTGATGGTGTCGTGGTGGCAAGGAAGTGTCCTTAATGGTGGAGGGGGTGGTCTGCCTGGTCCTTCAGGCACAGAGGTGGGTCCTCCCTTCAGCAAGGCGGCTGGGCTGGCGCCCTGCCCAGTTACAGAGGCCTGATGGGAGCCCCGCCTCTGTCCTAGGTGCTGAAATCCTTCAGGGTGGAGACATTGCAACAAGAGGATGTCCAGTTGGTCTACCGCTTTGTCTTGGTGCCTAAATCCTTTCCCCTCCTCACGTTCTTGCCTGCAAAGTAGGCAACCCTTTGCTTCTAGGGTCCCAGATTGGCAAGCAACCTCTTTCTGTTCTGACTTCCAGCTTCCCCCTCTTTCCTAAGAGCATTTTTGTGTCCATGGCTGCATTGCTGTCCAGACAGTCTCCCAGATAAATGGTACAACCGAAGCCCTTCAGGGTTGGGGCTTGTCAGTCTATGCAGCAAGTCCAATGAAGAAGTCGAGAAGATTCTAGGGGTACCAAGCAGCTTCTGTGAGACCATGGCCCCTGCCCCTTTCAGCAATCACTTTAGGCTTCTGTTGTAGCCATTTAAGGACCCTCACATCCTGGTCTTGTGTTCCTGTCTGGCCCCAAATACTTCTGCTACCTTCTTCCTTATCTCTTTCCCCAAATCTCTTGTGTTGTTTTAAGGTTCTGAAGTGGGGGCTTGGCATCTGAGAGGTCATGTTGTGTCCCCCTCCCGCAGCCTACCTTCCACGCAGGTCATGCATAAGATGCTGTGGAGGAGACCCCACAAGGCTGATTGTAAAAGCCCTTGAGGTCACTTGTCTTGAGATATGATCACTTGTCAGATGAGAGATGGTTCTGAACTGTGATAGGTGACGTCTCCTGTATATCCCAGGTGCCGCTGCTTATGGAGGAGACATTGGGAGACCCATAGATCTTCAGTGTGGTGCGGGGCAGCAGATCTTGGGGATGCTGAAAGGAGCCAGAAGTCTCATGTGGGGAGGAAAACCTGGGGTGACTATTCAATGCTCCTGTCAACAGGAGCGTGAAAGCTATATCAACAAATTTTGTGTGCTTCTCCCTCAGGGTTGCAGCCTTATCTGCACCCTCTCTGGTCGACACATTAGCACGTATCATGTGCAGAAGTGTGTCATGCGCTGTAGCTTCGTGTACTCCTCACCTAGATCACAGGCTGCAGTGCATGCATTTTGCATGGAGAGAATGTGCCCTGGATTAAGAACACACCTAGCTGCATTGTCTTTCCCTTGTAGCTGCTCTAATAAAATCATAAACTGGGTATCTTACAAATTACAGAAATTTTTCTCTTTTGCATCATAAAACTCAGTCTAGATACAACTAATGAATTAGAAAATATTTGTAATACACACTATAAAGAGCCAAAGTCCTTAATAGAAAATCATTTTAAAATGGAGAGAAGGGCTGGAGAGATGGCCTGGCAGTTAAGGCGCTTGCCTGCAAAGCATAAGGATTGGGGTTCGATTCCCCAGTACCAACAGAAAGCCAGATGCACAAGGTGGTGCATGCGTCTGGTGTTTGTTTGTAGTGCCTGGAGGCCCTGATGTGCCCATTCTCTCTCTCTCTCTCTCTCTCTCTCTCTCTCTCTCTCTCTCTCTCTCTCAAAAAATAAATGAAATATTTTTAAAATGGAAAGAAAACATCACAAACCTCATAAGGGTAAAATACAGTTCACATATGTGCACAAAGGAAATAAATAGAAAACAAGCTTTAGCTCTTCACCTCTGAGGTGCTTCCCACCAGGCTCTGGAAACGTCCTGGAACCACAACATTAGGCTAATACAAGTAAGCCGAGGCTCTGGAAAACCCCCCTGGAATGTAAACGTCATAGTTCTACAAAATGAGGGGATGAGATGGTCAAAGGCCAGTAAAACCGAGGAAGCACGTTGACGAAATGCCGTCTGGTATCCTGGGTTGGAACTTGGGAGCAGAAATAATCGATGTCACTGGAGTAAGTGGTAAAGCACAAAGGAAATCTGTGGTTCGTCTAAGGTCGTGCTGTGCAAGATGTGCTGAGCACCAGATGAAGCTTGGGGAAGGGCTCAAGCAATTCTCTACACACCTCTAAAATCTAGGAAAGCAAAACAATTTCGAAGCAAATATGAAAACATATATGGAAAGGCTCTTTCCTTACAGTGTGGTTATCATTGCTAAATATTCGAGAGCCACGAGCGTTCCCAAGCAAGAGAATGGCTGAACAGACTGACCCGTTCACAAGCACATCAGCGACCGCCCGGTTCCCAGCAGGGCCCTCCATGGCAGCCCCACGGGATGACCAAAGCAGCTCTGCAGTTCAGGGCGCTGTGGTGAGCGGAGACTCAAGGCCAGGCAGATGTGAACCCACGCCTCGAGGCCCAACGGGGAAGCCACAAGCCAGAGCTCCTTTCCTGAGGGAGACACTGCCTGGGGTCTGAACTCTGAGGAGGAGCATGGGTGAGGGCAAGACACCGCAGGAAGCTGACCAGGGGAAATACATGAATTCTGAGGGAGGGACTACAATGAAGGTTCAGGAATGCCGAGGGAAGGACAAGAGTGAGCGCACAGAACCTTGAAGAAAACTGTGATGGTCAGGAACCCTGAGGGAGGTGTGCACACGTCGGTTGAGGGCTCTGAGGGAGGTGTGCACACGTCGGTTGAGGGCTCTGAGTGAGGTGTGCACACGTCGGTTGAGGGCTCTGAGGGAGGTGTGCACACGTCGGTTGAGGGCTCTGAGGGAGGTGTGCACACGTCAGTTGAGGGCTCTGAGGGAGTTGTGCACATGTCAGTTGAGGAACCCTGAGGGAGGTGCGTACATGTCAGCTGAGGAGCTCTGAGGGAAGGGATGGTGGGGGTCAGGAACTCTGGGGGGCCACAATGTGACATTTGAAGACCTTTTTGGGAGGGGCTTGAATTGTGGGGTTTCATGGCAGGGCCCCTGTGAGCGTCCAACCCTTGGCGGACAGGCACCTGTCAGGGGTCTGGATCCCTGAAGAAGGGCTGTGGACGGCGTGTCTGAGTGGTTTCTGAGGAATGGTCTCAGGAGAAATGGCAGTTGCTGGGAAGGTGGGGTCCTTAGGTGGGGCCTGAACCTTGAGGAAGGGGAGACAAGAGGCCTTGAGAGGGAAGGTGTGGATGCAGGTCCCCAACCCTGATGGACGGTCCCTGGCCAAGTTCAGGACCTGCATGTAGAAGGCTCCAGTGAAGGCTAGACGCTCTGAGGGAGGACCCCAGAGGGAGCAGCGTGGGGGAGGGGTGAAACCAAAAAGGGGGGCACAGGTGAGGAGTCCTCACCGTGACGGGGATACCAGCCAGTGGCCAGGCATCAGGGACGCTACCAGTGAGGAGTCAGAGCTCTGAATGTGCAGCGTTGGTCGGGGTGGGGCTTGAGGGAGAACAGCGGAGATTTGAACACTGAGGCCATGTTTTCCCCGAATGACAGGTTAGCTGATGGTAGGCAGATCTACAGCCCCTGTAACTGGTGCTGGAATGTTCCAGAAGATAATACAAGGAGCTAAACCAGCAGGACAGTTTCAGAAGAGACTTGGATCCAGTCTAGTGGGAAATTCCTGATGGGGAGACCGGGTGGGAAGATTACAGACAGGGAAATGGGGTGGGGGTAGGTTCAAAGTGCCCCCCACCTCATGCATTCTCGTGCAAAAGGTACAGAAACGAAGCTGTTGACTACAGCCCTGGGTCCAACAGGGAAGGTTCCAGAAACAGCAGGAAGGACTCAGAAAGAGGAGACAGATGCAAAGGTCCAGGAATCCAGCCAGGCAGGTCAGGGTGGGCAGGCCTGCGGCTCCGTGGTCAAGAGGGCTGAGCACTGGGAGTGCTGGGAACTACTCTGCCCTCTGCTGAGGAGGGGTCTCCTCATCTGCAGGCTCCCCTTCCTGTAGGAAATGATGGCCGCTTTCCTCTTACTCCTTTTCCTGGGGCTCCCTCCGGTGGACATGAATAAAACTGCTGCGCCAAGGTGTAAGTAGGCCCCTGGAGACCAGGGAGAATTGGCTGAGAATTGGCCAGGAGCAGAGGAAGGCTTTGCAGGAATTGGGATCC
>PVHP010012592.1:0-42672 GCA_004024765.1 Zapus hudsonius
CAGGACCACCATGACCACTGGGAGAGACCTGATGGGGCAGAAGGGTAGGTGTCTGGGGGGGGTCTGGGGGGGGGAAAGAAAGGCACAGGGCAGCTGACCACTGGGATGGGCCTGTGAATGCAGAAGTGTAGGTGGCTGTGTGGGGGAGGATGGAAAGAGAGAGAAAAGCTCTGGGGGCGCTGACTACTGGTGGGGTCTGTCCAGGCAGAAATGTAGGCGGCTGGGTGTGGTAGCCATTAAGCACAGGGAGAAGCTTGGTGGGGTGGAAGTGTAGGTGGCTGGGTTGGGGGTCAGGGAGGGAGGGAGAGAGAGAGAGAGAGAGAGAGAGAGAGAGAGAGAGAGAGAGAGAGAGAGAGAGAGAGAGAGAGAGAGAGAGAGAGAGAGAGAGAGAAAGGCACAGAGCCACTGCGACTACCAGGAAAGGCCTGGCAGGGTGGAAGTATAGGTGGTTGTGTGGGGGATGGAGGGAGAGAGCAGCCTGTGGAAGAGATGAGAGCCATGGGCCACGGAGGCTTGTGGAAGAAGCGAGCCATGAAGCCTGGGGGCCTGGGGGAGAGAGGAGTGCCATGGGTAACTGGAGCCTGTGGGAGACAGGACAGCTGCAGGACCCAAGGGGACTGTGCAAAAAGAGATCCATGGGGCTGGGGGCCTATAGGAGAGAGGAGAGCCATGGGGCCTGAGTACCTATGGGAGAGAAAAGAGCTGTGGGGCCTGGGAGCCTGTGGGAGAGAGTAGAGCCCTGGGCCCTAGAGGCCTGTGGAAGAAGAGAGCCATAGGGCCCAGGGGCCTGTGAGAGTTATAATATATATATTGGCAAATATATATTATTTACCAATAGTTAGAGTACTTTCTATTGTTCCTCCCACTGTTAATTTCCAGTTTTAATGTGTTGTGGCCTGATATGATGTAGGGGGCTACATCAATTTTCCTGAATTTGCTGAGGTGATTTTTATGTCCTAATATATGGTCTACTTTGGAGAATGTTCCATGGGCTGCTGAGAAGAATGCAGATTCTGTTGTCTTGGGATAGAATGTTCTGTAGGTCTGTTAGGTCTAGTTGTTCTATGTGGTTGTTAAGCTCTGTTATTTCCCTGCTGATCTTCTGTTTGGATGATCCGTCTAGAGATGATAGTGGTGTATTAAAGTCTCCTACTATGATGGAATTGGAGTTTGTTTTCTTTTTGAGTAAGCTTTGCTTTATGAAATGTTGTGCACCTGTATTTGGTGCATACACATTTATGATAGTAATATCCTCTTGTTGGATCATTCCCTTGATGAGTAAGAAGTGACCTTTATTGTTCTTTTTAATTAATTTTGGTTTAAAGTCTATTCTGTCAGATATTAATGTAGTCACACCTGTTAGTTTTTTATTTCCATTTGCTTGGAAGATCATTTTCCATCCTTTCACCCTAAGGATATTTCTGTCTTTAGAGGTGAGGTACGTTTCTGGAAGGCAGGAAATGGAAGGGTCTATTTTTCTGATCCACCCTGTTAGCCTGTGTCTTTCTATTGGGGAGTTAAGTCCACTTATATTCAGAGTTATAACTGTGATGTTTGCTTTAAACCCTGCCATGGTGGAGGGCTTATGGGAGTTGATGCCTCACATGTTATTTTTAGCCCAATAATTTTGTTTATCTGGCTTTTCTTCTATTGAGTTCTTGAGGTTGGTTGCTCATCTCTTTTGTGTGGAATACCTTATTCTCTGTAAGTTTGGCTTTGTGTTCATATAATTATAGAGCTGGCTTTTTATCATCTAACACTTTTATTTCTCAATCTATTATGAGAGATAACTTTGCTGGGTACAGTCATTTAGATTGGAAGCCATAATTCTTTATCCTTGAAGAATCCATTGTTCCAGGCCCTTCTGGCCTGCACGGTTTCTAATTAGAAGTCTGAGGTAAGTCTGATGAGTTTCTGATGAGTTGCTTTTCTCTTGCTGCTTTGACCACTCTCTCTCTTTGTTTTCTATGCTCAGTCTTTTAACTAAGACCTGGCTTGGAGAGTTTCTTTTTTGGTCCTGTCTGTATGGACTTCTTTGGGTTCTTATATCCAGACTGGCCTTTCTCTTGTAAGATTAGGAAAATTTTCTTCTATAATTTTGTTGCAAATGTTGTCTGTCTTTGGTCTGGGTTTCTTTCCCCTATGGAATCCCCATGATCCTGATATTTGGGTATCACATAGATTCCTTACATTTTGTTCACATGATTTATTTATTGAAGTTTATGGAATCACTATTAATTTCTTGTGTCTTGTCTTCAAGGTCTGAAAGCCTGTCCTCCTGGTTATTAATTCTGGAATTGAGGAATTCAAAGGAGGCTCTTAAAAGTTCTGATTTTTTATTTCTGTTATATATTTTTTTCATAGTCTCCATTTCTCTGGTGAGGTCCAATTTCCATTCTAGTTTTGTTTTTGTTAATGTTTCCTGGAATTCATTCTTGAATTTTGTTATATCCTCATTAAACTTAATCAGCTGGTTATCGAGCTACTCACATAGTTGGTTCACCTTCAATTTGCTTAATGTCTTTTTTTTTGACAGTTGACAGCTCAGCCAATATCTTGGTCAGGGTATCATTACAGTTATGACCTGGGGTTATTTTATTCTCATTTTTGGATTGTTTTTATGTTGTCTCACTTACATTCTCACGGCCAACTTCCATTGTGGGGCTATGAGGCCTTACTGGAGGACTCTCAGCTTGATGTTTTTTGTTTTTTGCATTGGTTTCTTCCCATTTCTGGATAAGGGTCTGGTTTTCTTAACGTGGGAGCCAATATAGGTTCTTGTTGGTTTTTCAGTGAGTGTTTTGTTCTGGGTTCAGGTTGCACTGGAATAGCATTGTAATCACAGGTGTGTTGTTTGTAGAGTTTACAGGTGTACCAGCAGTTCTGGGCTGGTATCTGGTAAGTTGATTTGGGAGTCAGAGATCTTCTCTGGTTGTAGTCACCACTGCGTCTTGCTGCTGGGGCTCAGGGGTGTTTCAGAGCAGACATGTTTCTCTTCCCACTCTGTATCCCAGCTCGGTGGGTTGTAGAGATCACATGGTTAAGGAATTGTTGATATTCACATTTACCCTCAGGACAATGCTATCCCTTACTGATGATTATTACTAATTATTTTTTTTTTACCTGTTGGTTTACATTATGAAGCAACAGGAGAAAAACAATAGGATAGGCTAGGCTGTGCTATTTTAGTCTTCGTGATTTAAAACAGTTGAAGTTAGATTCCCCATCTACACAAGACCTGCCACAGGCTAAAGTAACTATATGTATCTGCACATCTATAGTGGCCCATCCTTGGTACTACGGCTAAACTGTCTTGCTGACTTTGTTTTCATGACTCAACTATGTTAGTGTGAGTCCTCTGACTTCATTTCATAAAGTGCAGAGAGAGTATGGAAGATGACACACAAAATCCTCATTCTGTTAACTGAAGAGCACATCAGATGTACGCCTGTGACTTCTCTGGCCAAATAAAAGCAGGGAAATACGGTCTTCCATACGCCCAAGGAGGAAGGAAGCAGCTTCTGGTGAGCGCTGGGAATTCCCTCCATGTATAAGTGCCACAAGCCAGTGCCCATTCTGCAATGCAGCAAAAATTGTGTTTTAAGCTGAGTTTAGTTATTCCATGAGAGGGCCTCTACACTGTCTCATTTGGTACATTGGATCAGAAGTTTCCAGATAAATCTTATATTACACTAGGATTTGAGAACTAATAAATGTCACAAATGCTACTTTGAGTTAAAAAAACTAAATTGAGTAATGTTTATAAGCTGTTATGAATAAGGAGATAATACCTAGTTGTTTTACTTACTTTTAAAAAAATTAATGAAATAGAATCAAATGGATCTGCATTTTTAGACAGCACAGAACAGTGATGGTGTACATAAATGTAAAGGAAGTGATATGAAAAATATGGATCAAATAGAATTAAAAAGGATAATGATATTAGGAAAATTCCATAAAGTGCATATTCTGTCACTCTCCAATAATCCTCGGAGGCAACTGAGGCATTTTCAACCTTTTCTCTGATAAATATCCTCAGCAGTACTTAGGTGAAATCATGAACTCTAGAAGGTTTAGGATGAGTAACAGTGGGATTCTTTGAAGTTCTAATTAAAATTATTGATGTAGTTACTTTTTTTTTGATTTTACAAGATGTTATCATATATCTAATTTTCTATCAATTATCTACCTGTCAATTTCTCTGAAATAAACATAATAAAGAAGCAGAATAAAGAATGTCAATACTAACAAAGTTAATTGATCTATTTTACTTCGTTCCCAGTAAAGTTTATTATGATCTCTCTTCCTATGTCTACTGTGAGTTCCAGAGGTTTGAATAATTGCTATGTATGCAGCTGGAAGAAACAAGTTCAATAGGAAAGAAATCTCTTACATCACAACACTATTAAGGAAACAAATATAGAATTACTAGTGTTTAAATCTATTTTCAGGATTTTAAAATTATATGGTGCACGAAAATGCTAAACTTGGAGAAGCTTATTGAGTCTCTGGTCCCTTTGTCTGAGCAGCTGCCAAGGGCTAATGATTATAATTAGTGTTATTATTGTTAATAATAATAATTAATAGGAAAGTCTGTCTTAAAGTGAGATGCTTTTAAAAATAATATTGAAGATGACAGAATGAATATAATTTTTCTCTCAATAAAGTTTAACATTGTAAAACTACACCATAACTATTACTTCCTATAAAACACATCTTATATTAGCTGGATTATTTCCATTTTCTCTATCCCAGATAGTTACAGAAAATAGTTCTGAAAATATGCATCAAACTCTTTGGGAATGGGAACAAGGGAAAGGTATTATTACCCTAACACCGATACTAGTGACGAGACAACACCTGTTTGCTCATTGTGTGTATCTTTGGATTCTCTAGAAGTTAATTTTATATATGAATAACTACTTATTGACCTTGGAATTAAAAATATTTTTATTTATTGATTTTCAAGCAAAGAGAGAAATAGAGATATAGATAGAATGGACATGCTAAAGCCTCCCTCCCGCGGCTGCAAACGAACTCCAGAGTCAGGCATTCATGAGCTACTCCATGGCTTTCCATGGGTCCTGGGGAATTGAACCCAGGTCATTAGGCTTTGCAGGCAAGCACCTTAACCACTGAGCCATCTCTTCAGCCCTGACTTCAATTTTTTTTGTGTGTATGAAACAGCTTGTGTTTTAAGAACTCAAATTTGTATTGTAAATTCTGCAACACAGTGAAAGAGCAGTGTGTCAGTTTACAGATAAAAGCAAAAAAGGCAGGTAGAGTTTCAACAATTCTGCCAACAACAGAGTTAGTAAATGACAGAGCCAGCATAGAACAGTTAATTAAAGTTCAATATCACTGAGTTAAAGACTCACTTATTTCTTTAATATCTTTTAACTCTTCAAGTATAAGAACTTTTGCTGTGCAATTTTGTGTTTCTATTGTCTAAATACATTTTAGAAATTCTAAGAACCAGTGAGCTAATTTGGTGATGTTTGTCCTTTGAAGAAAGTAGTGTAATGTGCATAATAAAGAAATATGACAAGAAAATGTATTATAGTTGTGGAGGTCCATTTGTACATGCTACTGGGGAATTGATAAGTGACAAGATGTTTTGTTGCTCAAAACAAACTTTGGTAAATCTGGGCACCTGAGTTACACCTGACTTCAGAATTTAACAATACTTTTCTTTTTAACAATAAAACACATTTATTTAACTAGCACTCTAGAATTCACAGCTGTTCTTCCTCAGTCACTTGGCTTTCTCCCATCTTGGTAAACTTTGCTGATGCATAGGAACTTTTTTTTTAATATTTTATTTATTTTTTCAAGCAGAGAGATACAGAGAGAGAGGGAGGGAGGGAGAGAGAGAGAGAGAGAGAGAGAGAGAGAGAGAGAGAGAGAGCCACCACCTTGTGGGTCTGGCTTATGTGGGTCCTGGGGACTTGAACCCAGGGCCTTAGGCACCGGAGGCAAGTGCCTTATCCGCTGAGCCATCTCTCCAGCCCGCATAGGAACTTTTAACCTTCCTTACACTAAGAAACTGCATTGTCCAATGTGCCTCTTAATGTCCACACAGATCCACACTTCCAGCACTACACTAACTACCATCTGGGGGCTGGTTACCATTCCGGACCTAGAAGGGTCTCTCAATGCTGATCGGTGGCATTTTGTGGTTTCTTCAGCAACAGGGTTTTGCTTCAGGCCTGGGGAAGGCATTCAAGAGCTTTGACAGAATCCTGTCTTGTTTTTGGAACCTCATGGGTCATTTGGTCAACAGCTCAGTGAGGGAAGGAACTAGTGACCGGGACTAGGGGTTGTCATACTGATCAATTATTCACAGGCTTAGACTCTCTCCCCTACTACTCATGGCTCCTCTTACCGTACGATGCCCGCTACTTGCTCAATAGGTTACAGTATGCTTGTGAGGATTTTATGATTTTGAACCCAATTTGGTTTAGCCTCATGCGTAAGCCATTTTGTTCAGAATTTTTGCATCCGTGTTCATCAGGGATATAGGTCTGTACTTTTCCTTTCTTGTATATATTTTTCTGGTTTTGATATTAGGGTGATGGTAGTTCCATAGAAGGCATTTGGAAGCAATCCCTCTTCTCCTATTATCTTAAAAGGCTTCAGAAAGAGAGGTTTCAGTTCTATGGTTAAGGTTCAGTAGAATTTGGCTGAGAATTCATCCAGTCCTGGACTTTTCCTTTTGGGGAGGTTTTTGATTACATGTTTAATCTTGGTGGATATGATAGGATTATTTAAGAGCTTTATGTACTCCGGGTTAAGTTTTGGTAGGTGGCAGGGGTCCATTTCTTCCAGGTTTTCCAATTTAGTGGAGTAGAGATTTTGGAAGTATGATCAGATGATTCTTCCAATTTAATTTGTATCTGTTGTGACCTCTCCCTTTTCATTTCTGATTTTGTTTATTTGGGCCTTCTCTTTTTTTCCATTTAATTAGAATGGCCAAGGGTTTGTTGATCTTGTTAATTTTTTTCAAAGAACCCGCTCTTCATTTCATCTATTTTAAATTATTTTTTTAGTTTCCATTTCACTGATCCCAGGTCTGATCTTAATTATTTATTTTCGTATTGAGCTCCTAGGGTTGGATTGTTCTAGTTTTTCCAACACCTTTAGGTAGGTGATTAGGTTATTGATTTGACATCTCTTTGTTTTTGTTATGAGGGCATTTATTGCTATGAATTTCCCCTTAGGGCTGCCTTCATTGTGTCCCATAAGTTCTGGAATGTTGTGTCTTCATTATCATGCACCTCAAGAAAATTTTCAATTTCCTTTTTGATTTCTTGAATGGCCCATTCATTGGTTAATAGAGTATTGCTCAGTTGCCAATAGTAGGTGTATTTTCTGTTGTTCCTTCCGTTGTTAATTTCTAATGCATTATGGTCTGATATAATGCAGGGGGCTACAATAACCTTCTTGAATTTACCGAGGCATGTTTTATGTTCTAATATGTGGTCTATTGTGGAGAAGGTTTCCATGAGCTGCTGAGAAGAATGTTGATACTGTGGTTTTGGGGTGAACTGTTCTGTAGATGTCTGTTAGGTCTAGTTGATCTATAGTGTTGTCAAGATCTGATTTTCCCTGCCGATCTACTGTTTGAATAATCTGTCTAGAGATGATAGTGATGTATTAAAGTCTCCTAGTATGACAGAATTGGAGTTTATTTCTATTTTTTGGTAAGTTTTGCTTTATGAAATGTGGTACACCTGTATTTGGTGCATACATGTTTATGATAGTCATACCCTCTTTTTTTGACAGTTTCCATCTCATCTAATATCTTGGTCATCATTGCCATTGTGATCTGAGGTTGTTTTATTCTTATTTTGGAATTGTAATTCTGTCACCTCCCCTATATTTTCAGTGGCATCTTCCACTGTGGGACTAGAGCACCTTGATGGGGGACTCTCAGCTTGATGAGTTGTGTTTTTCTTTCTTTTCTTTTTTTTTTTGCATTGGTTTCTTCCCATTTCTGAATAAAGGTCTAATTTTCTTAATGCTTGAGCCAATATAGGTTCTTGTTGTGTTTTCAGTGAGTGTTCTGTTCTGGCTTCTGATTGGTTTGGGATAGCATCATAACCATAGGTACTTGAGTTACAGTCTTTATGGGTGTGCTAGCAGATCTGGGCTGGTGGCAGGCTGGGGTGTGGAGGTGCTGGTCACTTCACTTTGTAGATTCTTATCTTTTTAATTTCTTTTATACATTCTCTCTGAAGTGAGTGGTGACTTCCTTCTTCATTGGTGATGTGTCTCAGGTGGTAGGTGTGTAGCTCCTCCCTGCCAAAACCCGGAACTTCGGCTGGAGTAGAATTTTTAGCAGGAGGGGAAGGAAGGTAGGACAAGGCTGGGGGTGGGCCAGTTGAGGGGCCTGCCCAGAAGCAGGAGAGGTGGGTGACACTGGGAGGTGTGAGTGGAAAGAAGGGGGCACAAGGCCGGGCTGAGCCCGAAGGGGGGGGGTCTACCTGCCCAGGAGTGGAGAGGTGTGTGACCCCTAGCTCTCTTTTTACTTTTTATTTTCTCTTCAAAATAGGGTCTCACTGTAGCCCAGGCTGACCTGGAACACTCTCTGTAGTCCCAGGCTGGCCTCAAACTCAAAAGTGATCCTCCTACCTCTACTTCCCAAGTGCTGGGATTAAAGGTATGTGCCACCATGCTTCTCTTGTTTACTTTTTCTTTCAAGAGAAGACCTTTCTAAGTTACGCAATATGGCCTTGAACTCACTCTGTACTCCAGGCTGACCTTGAAGCTGTGATTTTGCCTCAGCATCCTTGATAGCTGGAATTACAAACCTGTACCACTAGGCCTGACTAATTCTTTTTATTTTTTCCTTTTTCTTGCATACTTCCTGCTTTATTAGTTTTAATTTTATTGACTAGTTCTTACATGAGTTGCATCCAATTTCTCTAAAGATCAGAAGATTCTAAGGATATATAACTTCCGATCCACACTTCTACAAATATAGCAGATAATTAGGAAACCCAAGTATTGAGTAACTCAAGATGCAAAAAATCTACATTATAATGCAAGAAATACAAAAAATTCTAGCTAGTATAATTCCACCTAAAACTACAAATCCATCAGAAATGACCTATAGTGAGGCTTAGATGAAATGACTGATAAAGAATTTTTAAAAAAAATCATTATAATGATGTTCAAAGAAATTAAAGAGGAAATCAAATTCCAGAAGGAGAACACAGGAAACCAATTTCAGGAAATGATGAGGTCAATAGAAGATAAAAATAAGGAAATAGAAGCCATAAAAAAATACCAATCGGAAATTCTAAAAATGAGGCTGGAGAGATGGCTCAGTGGTTAAGGCACTTGCCTCCAGTGCCTAAGGCCCTGGGTTCAATTCCCCAGGACCCACATAAGTCAGACCACAAGGTGGTGACCCTGGTGCATTCTCTCTCTCTCTCTCTGCTTGAAAATGAATAAATAAAATATTAAAAAAAAGAAATTCTAAAAATGAAAAACACAGTAAATTAAATACAAAACTCCATGGAAAGTCTCACCAATAGAATGGACCAAGGAGAGGACAGCATGTCTAAACTGGAGAGAAGGTGGCAGAACTGGAACAGTCCAACAAAGAGAAGGAAAACTAATAGGAAAGTATGAGTGGGAATTTCAAATCATAGAAGAGAATTTCCCCCAAATAGGAAAGTGGTACCAATACCGATACAAGAAGCATTTAGAACACCAAACAGACAAAACCAGGCCATTATTATAATTAAGCTGCTGAATGCACAGAGCAGAGAAAATATTTTGAAGGCAGTAAGAGAGAAGAATCAGGTAACTTATAAAGGCAAGCCCATTAGAATAACTGCAGATTACTCAACACAAACCTTAGAAGCCAGAAGGGTTTGGGGTGATGTATTCCAAGTTCTGAAAGATAACAGCTGCCAGCCAAGATTATTATATCCGGCAAAGCTCTCCATCACAATTGAAGGAGAAATAAGGACTTTGCACAATAAAGACAAGCTAAAGGAATTTATGTCTACAAAGCCAGGTCTACAAACAATACATAAAGGGACCCTTCAGACTGAAGCGAAAGAAAAAGCCATACATGAGAAAGTGGGAAACAATATACCATATTCAAATAATAGGTAATACAAGAGAGTAAAGGAAAAACTACAAAAACAAGAAATGGCAAGAATAAATACACACCGTTAAATAATAACTCTTAACATCAATGGCCTCAATGCTCTGAAAAAAGACACAGGCTTACAGACTGGATTAAAAGGCAGGATCCTTCTGTTTGTTGCCTCCAAGAAACCCACCTCTCCATGAAAGAGACACCTCCTGAAAGTGAAAGGATAGAGAACAGTATTTCAAGCAAATGGGCTTAGGAAATAACTAGATGTTCCTATCCTAATATCAGACAGGATAGACCTCAAACTAACAGTAGATTAAAAAAAGATAAGGAGGGCTGGAGAGATGGTTCAGCGGTTAAGGCTAAGGCGCTTGCCTTCAGTGTCTAAGGCCCTGGATTCAATTCCCCAGTACCCACATAAGCCAGACACACAAGGTGGCAGCCCTGGCATTCTCTCTCTCTCTCTCTCTCTCTCTCTCTCTCTCTCTCTCATCTCTGTATCTCTGCTTGAAAATGAAAAATAATAAATAAAATATTGAAAAAAGATTTAAAAAAAAGATAATGAAGGTCATTATATATTGATTCAAGGAACTATTTAACAGGATATTGTAATTCTAAATATATACACCAAACACAGGTGCTCTCAATTTCATTAAGCAAACACTGCTAGAATTGAGGTCACAGATAACACCAAGCACAATTGTAGTGGGAGACTTCAACACCCCACTCTCATCTATTGACAGGTCATCTGGCAAAAAAATAAACAGAGAAACATCTGGACTGAATGACACTATGAGACAAATGGACCTAACAGACATCTACAGAACTTTTCATCCAATTACCAAAGAATACACATTCTTTTCAGCAGCACATGGAACATTCTCTAAAATAGAAAATATGTTATGATATAAAGCAAATCTTAACAATTTTAGGAAAACTGAAATAATTCCCTGGACTTTATCTGGTCACAATGGGATTAAACTACAAATCAACAGCAAGAAAACTATAGAACAACCTCATGGAAATTAAACAGTACACTACTGAATCATGAATGGGTCATTGAAGAAATCAAGAAAGAAATAAAAAAATTCATGGACTGAAATGAAAATGAAAACACAGCATATATAAACCTTTGGGGCACAATGAAGGCAGTCCTTAGAGGGAAATTTACAGCTTTCAGTGCTTATATTAAGAAACAAGAAAGGTCGCAATTAAGCAATGTAATGATTCACCTTAAGGCCTTGGAAAAAGAAGCCTAAGACAACCCAAAAATTAGCAGATAAGAAGAAATAATAATAATTAGGTAAGAAATTAGTGAATTAGAACCCAAAAAACCAATACAAAGAATCAATGAAACAAAGAGTTGGTTCTTTTTTTTCAACATTTTATTTATTCATTTTCTAGCAGAGAGAGAGAGAGAGAGAGAGAGAGAGAGAGAGAGAGAGAGAGAGAGAGAGAGAGAGAGAGAGAGAGAGAGAGCGCGCACACCAGGGCCACCACCTTGTGGGTCTGGCTTATGTGGGTCCTGGGGAATTGAACCCAGGGCCTTAGGCACTGGAGGCAAGTGCTTTAACCGCTGAGCCATTTCTCCAGCCTGGTTCTTTGAAAGTATAAACAAGATTGATAAACCCTTAGCAAGTCTGACCAAAAGAGAAGAGACACAAATAAAAAAAAATAGAGATGAAAAAGGCACCATTACAACAGATACCAATGAAATTCAGATAACCATTAGGATGTATTTTAAGAACATATATGCCACCAATTTTGAAAATCTGAAAGAAATGGATGATTTCCTTGATCTATATGACCTACCAAAATTAAATCAAGATGAAATAAACCATTTAAACAGACCTATAACAAGCACTGGGATCCAAGCAGTTATATATAAAAAAAAATCTCCCTACTAAAAAAAGTCCAGGCTCAGATGGATTTACTGATGAATTCTACCAGACATTCACTGAAGAACTAACACCAATGGTTCTCAAACTTTTCCACAAATAAAGAAAAAGGAATGCTACCAAACTCCTTTTACAAAGCCAGCATAACTCTGATAACAAAACCAGATAAAGACAGAGGAAAAAAAAAGTAAAGAAAAGAAAATTACAGACCAATCTCACTCATGAACTTACATGCAAAAATTCTCAACAAAATACTGGCAAATAGAATACAAGTTTTCCTCAAAAAGATCATTCACCCAGACCAGGTAGGATTTATAGCAGAAATGCAGGGATAGTTCAACATTCGCAAATCACTACATGTAATAAACTACATAAATGGACTAAAGGACAAAAATCACATGATGCTACCATCAAGAAAACAAATGATAATAAATGCTGGCGAGGATGGGGAAAAACAGGAACCTTTCTACACTGCTGGTGGGAATGTAAACTGGTATAGCCATTATGGAAAGCAGTGTGGAGGTTCCTGAGAAAGCTGAAAATAGATTTACCATATGACCCAGCTATACCACTCCTTGGCATATATCCTAACAACTCTAGTCACTAGGCTAGAGATTCTTGCTCTTCTATGTTAATTGTGGCTCTATTTACAACAGCTAGAAAATGGAATCAACTTAGATGTCCCTCAACTAATGAGTGGATAATGAATATGTGGTTCATTTAAACCATGGAGTTCAATTCAGCTATAAATAAAAATGAAATAATGAAAATTTCAGGGAAATGGATGTATCTGGAAATGATCATACTAAGTGAGGTAACGCGGGCCCAGAAAGCCAAATTCCACATGTTCTCTCTCATATAATGGCACAGTCAATAACCATAGATCATTAGTAGAAAAACTTCAACACCAGTGAGTTGCTAGGGAAGTTCCTGAGGTCCCCAAAGCATTACAGGCCACTGCCAAAAATCTTAGTTGCCCACCAGAATGAGATGGTAAGACCGTATTGCTGAAGACCACATATGCTTTGCTAAAGGTCAGTGAGAAATCAAGCTGGAGCTGAGCTCAAAACTTTCTCCCTGTTAACCAGCTGACAGAAAGCTGGTTAAAAACTATAGCTGCATGCAGCCCTATGGGAGAGAGAAGTCATCAATGGTGGTGAACAGCAGTGGACCTTGCAAGCCAGGCCAAAGGAGCCAACTGGGGCAATAGTGGCACATCTATTGTGGGGGAAACCAACTGCTCTCTAATTGGACCGGAGGCCAGCTCCGTGGGAGGGAAAGCATGCCTGGTATTGAAGACCTAGTCAAAAGCCTATGGTGGGGGAGGTCATGAGCCCTCGGGGAGTAACACCTGATGTCTGGCTGAATGCATATATTATGCCAACCAATCTGTCTTACAAACACTTAAAAAATAAGCATAGCCAAATTATAATGCTACTCTCACTCTTGGCTAGAGAAGCTTCTCTTCTTCAGATGGTGGTGACCACTGGGATGACACAAAAGACACCATAGTGCTGAGAAAAAAAAAACCATAGTGGAGTGTTTAGCACTGGGACATCTCTATCACACTTCCCTGGCACAATGTCTATTGCAAAAGAGGTTTCAGAAAGATTGTAAGAGCCAAAGGATGGGCAGGACTGCTTACAAAGCAAACTTTCAGATACAAAATGGCCTTGATATTCATGATTTCACAAGTGTCTGATAATACCTAATACCTACATAATGAGAGGAAAAGATGATGACACCAAAACAAAACAAAGGCTCATTGAGAGGGGAAGAAATATGGGGGAGGGCTCAAGGGGGGAGGGAATCATAATGGTTTATGGTCTATAATCATGGAATCTATCAATAAAAAGTTAAACAATAACCAATCATAAGAATAGAAAAAAAAAGGAGTATTACCACTTGGAGGATCTTAGGCACAAACTTACTTATAGCAGGTTTTCTTTTCCATATATATTTTTTAATTTTTTGGTTTTTCAAGGTAGGGTCTCGCTCTAGCCCAGGCTGACCTGGAATTCACTCTGTAGTCTCAGGGTGGCCTCCAACTCACCCGATCCTCCTACCTCTGCCTCCCGAGTGCTGGGATTAAAGGCGTGCACCACCACGCCTGGCTCTCTTTTCCATATTATGAAGGTAAAATTCATGCATAGTATTTGACAGAGGAAGCACTAGCTCACTAAATGTGCATCAGTAAGGCTACAATGGCTTTGGTACCTCCAATAGGGCAGCTTGTCAATGGAGCTAGGCAGGAAGATCTACAACCAGAGAGGTCCTAGCACTAGGTAACTCCTCAGGGGGTTCCCAGGTCAATAGTAACCTCAGATAGGTCTGCTTCACTAACCCAAAAACTTGAAATTGATAGGAAGGCCCCTGACTTCATACTGAATTGTCCAGGAGGAGATACTCACTTTAGTATTACCATCCTTGAAACATTCAGGGGGTTTGAGACCTTGATTTAGAGAAAGCTGGAAATTTGGGAGTGGTAATGTCAGCTCTCTCCACAAGAGGGTGCCTATAATTCTTGTTTTTATTTTCTATCTGGCAATATGATTTGTATTTTGATCCTGCCACAAATTAAACACCAGAGTGGCTTGTGTTTTACCGTGTGTGGAACTTATTTCACATAGTTGTGACAGTTCTATTACATTCTAAACAGTTACAGCTTTTTCCTTGGGGATATTGGGAAGCAAGTTTAAGTCACTAGAAAAACATGGGCTGTTTCTGTTAGCAGCATCCTTATACGAGCCTTATGTTGTCTGGATTATCTGTAAAAATATCTTCTTCATTAGCGCCTATGAACAAGATCTGTCAGTGAAAAGGAAATCATCTCCCAACTATGTCTCTACATATTTGAAGGAATATTTACATAACACAAAAAACAACTGGCTGATTCATTTAAAGTCGTGAAACAATTGCTTGATACATTTTCTTATTACAGCACTATGGAGACCTCACTGCGAACAAGTTGAGACCTGAGTAAACTGGCACCTTTTCAGATGGCACTCAGGAGAAAGAAAGGGGCTCTCTGTCCCACAGGTAGGTCTAGGTGTAGCGGTGGTGGAGGCATACCGCAGTTAAGAATGGGAGAAGCAAAGGTGGAGATTAAAAAAAAAACTGGTTTCTGGACTTCATATGAAACTGGAAAATAAATAATGAACTAGGGAGGGAGGGAGGGAGGGAGAGAGGGAAGGAAGGAAAGAGAGAGAGAGAGAGAAAGAGAGAGAGAAAGAGAGAGAAAGAGAACTTTTTTTTTCGAGGTAGGGTTTCACTCTAGCCCAGGCTGGCCTGGAATTCACTATATAGTCTCAGGGTGGCCTTGAATTCATGGCAATCCTCCTACCTCTGCCTCCTAAATGCTGGGATTAAAGACGTGCACCACCACGCCTGGCTCATAAGTTTTAATGGAAGGGTAAAAGAATATTGAAAAGTCAGTGATCTGTAATGCTGGGGGGGGGGGTTGTGCAGTATACTGGTACATGGAGCAGAGTTCTGATATTTTCTGCTTTTCTAGAAAATTCCATTTCTCCTTCTCATCCTCTGTCCACTACAACGTTTTTCTTCCCAAAGGAATGTGACATAGGGAGAAGGGACATCAGATTACCTTCCCAATGTCATGCAACTTTCTGTAAGGATTAAAGAGTGACCCTTCTAAGACCAGTGGGTTTTGTTTCACCTTACTGCAAAATTTCTTTTCTCACAAGAGGAGGAACTGGGTGGGGGGGGGGGAGAGAAAAATAAACCAACTTTCTGGCTATTTTGTTATGTGTAAGCATTTTCTTTAAAATACAGTAGTTCAACGCTCAGCCTTTAATATGACCCTGCGCCCACATGGCTGATTGCACCACCCAGCCTGGCTGTGAGATGTGAAGGCCGGTTTGTTTATGTCCCTGGCTGTCATCAACAGAGATCATGAATGAAAGGGATGTGCGAAGCCCTGAGCATTCCCAGGGTGCTCTACGTTGGGTCATTATCCCGGGGTAATTGGCGTTCAGAGGGTAGGATCTCTAATGAGCTGCTTCTGCCCCTAATGGGTGGGAGCCTGGAAATTAGCACAGGCCTGCTGTTCTACATGAGTGAGCCAGACTGGAGCTGCCTAGTGCCTCCAGGAAGTTTTCAACAACCACCTCATGGTCGCCGCACTAATGCCAACGATTACAGAATGGCTTTTTCAATAAGACCCGTGTGCATCAGTTAGAGACTAATCTCATTGAGCAACAACAGGTCGGTTGCACTGTCTGGAAGCACTTCAGTGTGGTGAGCTACACGTGGTTTGCACACATCTCATGGTACCGAAAACATGCATCCTGTGCCTGGTGCAGAAACAGTTGGATGTCAAGTGAACAAGTATCCAGCAGACAGCTAGGGGCAGCCAGGGGCCTCTGATCCTCTGCATACACTTCCAGCAGAAACATAGAGGAGCGAAAGATAGAAGAGGGTTGCAGAGAGGGGAATCCACACGAGGATTGGACTTGCTCTAGTGGTGAGTAAAAGCTTTGTAATTTGACTTGAAAACAATGCTTGGACTGGAGAGATGGTTCAGCAGTTAGAGGTGCTTATTTGCAAAGCCTGACGACTTGGGTTTGATTCCTCAGGATCCACATAAAGCCAGATCCACAAAATGGTACAAGCATCTGGAGTTTGTTTGCAGTGGCAGGAGGCCCTGGCATGCTCGTGCTTGCTCTCTCTCTCTCTCTCTCTCTCTGTCTCTCTCTCTCTGCCTCTCTCTCAAATAAATAAAACTATTTTTAAAAAATGTATAACTTGATTTAAAAAAAAACAATTCTTGGGTCTGGGGTTGTAGCTCAGTGGTAGGCTACTGAGCTCAGCTTGCTCAGGGCCCTAGATCAAAATAAGACCCAAACGTCTTGAGGTGGTGAGGGATAGGCAAATTACCCTGATCATTTGCACGTTGTGTATATTAAAATATCACACAGCAGCCTTTAATACTTATAACTGCTGTGTACCAATTGAAAATAAAATATATGCTGAAAATACCAAAATGCCATACATGCTAAAATCACAGTGACCCACGAAGACATGGCTTGATTTGACCTTCTGTTAGGATGACTCACTCATGGCAACATGGACTTGGACTGAGGTGACCAGAGAAGGAACCCAAGTACAAACAGGTCAGAGAGCTCCTTCTCAGAGGTGTGCCTGCAGAGGGAGGTCCCCTTAGATCTTGTGTGCTTGCCTTCTTCATTGCTTCATTCTATTCCCGACCCTGAGAAGAACCTTGTGTTTTTTAGTTATGAGAGAGTTCTCGCTCTCTGAATGTGTTTAAATTATTTTCCCCGAATGTATCCTATTGTTAAGTTTGGCATACTATGAACACATAGAATGTCTTTTGTGTAGACAGGCATAAGTATTGAATGAGTTGTGAAACGTAAAGTGGGGTGTGTGTACACGTGCAAGCGTGTGCACATTTTTTTTCTTCCATTGCCATGATTGAATCCAGGACCTTTTGAATGCTCGGTAAATACTCTAGGTACATTATCTTTGAATCTAAAACTAGATGAGGAAACACAAGTTAGACAATTAGGTGGTTTCAATGAAAAAGTCCTTTCCTTAAGGATAACTGCTTGACTCAAGCCTGGCCATTTTGTGTTGGAAAAAGAAAAATTGGAAACTTTGGGTTTGTTTTAGCTGTTTTTGAACTTGTATATAAACGATGTATCATATTAAGAAACGAAGATAAAGAATGGGAGCTGAGTTGACCACAGTACTTTTCCTTGGGATCCAACCTAGGGCCTTGTGTGCACCAGACAACACTCCTACCCCGCTCCCCCATCGTCCTGAGTGTGAACTAGTGCATTTGCTGTCATCTGTAGGGTTCAACATTTGTCTCAGTCAAGCTATGCAGACACAGAAATTGCTCATAAAGTATAATTTCACTAGAAAATAATCCCATCCTCTGTCAAAATGAGGAGCCAGTACTGAATTCAGCTTACAAATGACCAATTTAATGTCTATTATTTATGCGTGAAAATAACTATAGGCGCAAAAGGGAGGCTGCCTTCCAGCAGCTGGCCTCTGGCATGTTGGGTAACAATACCTCGTCAAGCTGGGTCCTGTACCATTCACCCTCTGCTTCAGCTTGAGTCATGGTAGCGTGGGGCTTTAATGAGGAAGAGGTGCAAAGGAAGATTGCAGTCTTCACCTTCTTTGAAAGAAGGTCTTTCTCCTGACTGCATTTTACTCTTCTTGCACAATTCCGAGGCAGCAAGCCATTCATGAAGTATCCATTTCTGGTGTGAAATGTGGATTGTGGTTTCCTGCTCATTAATCATATTTTTTAAGCTCTTTGCCTAAGAATTGGTAAAATGCTTGTTCAGGGAGTTCAAAAATTCTCCATGTGACTAAATTTTGGTTGTTATTCCTCAACTTAAATGAGGGTTTGCTTAAGGTGGTCATGGCTTCTGTGGTGATGTGGTAATCACAAGTAGATGCAGGGAGTGAGACTCAGCTTCGGGTTAAAAAAACTTGCTTTCCTGAAACCTCAAACGAATCGTTTCTTTTGGAGAAATAGGGGACAATTTCGTGTATTTGGTAAACATTTTATCCCACTGCCACATAGGACACAGGATGAAGCTTGAATTGTGAATTAGGGCCCTAATGTGAGATGATGGGATGAGGTCCACAGGAAACCTCAGCATGTGAGTAGGATGGTGACCTCTGACATCCATTGCATTGTGAGGACAGAGTGCCAGTTAGTGGAACAAACAAGCTTCCAGCAGTTTCTATACACACACGTCATGAGATATGAAAACCAGAGAGTATACATTTTTTTAATTTAGCGCATTTTTGCTACTCAATAAATGTATAATAATAATAACCATCACATTTTTATTAGGTACTACACATTTATGAGCAAGCTTGGTGGTCTCTTTGGGCCTCTGCCAAGGTCTAATGGAGGCTTCATGGTTGTTCAGATATCTTTTTTAGGTTTTTCTCATTAAAAAAAAATAATTTAAGGAAGAACAACAAACCTACCTCGGATACAAGAAAAGTGAAAGAGGTAATTTTTATCTTATCTGAGGGTCAATCTACTCCAGTTTCCCCAAGCCAAGGACATTCTTCTAGAAATCTCTGTGCTGTATAACAAAAGTTGAACAGAAGATAATCACTCACGTAGGAAAATAAAAGGGTTAGCTCAAGTCTTTAGTTTAAGAATTGGTTTCTGGGGGATGGAGAGATGGTTCTGCGGTTAAAGGTGCTTGCTAGTAAAGCCTAATGGCCTGGTGTTCGATTCCCCAGGACCCAAGTAAAGTCAGATGCACAAAGTGGCACCTGGAATTCATTTCCAGTGGCAGAAGGCCCTTGTGTGCCCATTTATTCTCTCTCCTTCTCTCTCTCTCTCTCCTTGCAAATAAATAAAGATATTAGCAAAAAGAAAAAAAAAGATTTGGTTTCTGATCCAAGATTCAACAGTCATCGACCTGTAATGTCAAATAGTATGCTTACTCACCAAGAATGGCTCAGTTGGTTCTTGGCACAAAACCACAGCCTTGCTTTTTATTTTATTTTTTAAATATTTTATTTATTCACCTTTCAAGCAGAGAGATACAGAGAGAGAGAGAGAGAGAGAGAGAGAGAGAGAGAGAGAGAGAGAGAGAGAGAGAGAGAGAACACCAGGGCCACCACCTTGTGGGTCTGGCTTATGTGGGTCCTGGGGAACTGAACCCGGGGCCTTAGGCACTGGAGGCAAGTGCCTTAACCGCTGAGCCATCTCTCCAGCCCCAGCCTTGCTTTTTAGAAACCAGAAATGAAGCACAGTTATTACTGTTCTAACATCAGGATCCATGGACATAAAGTGTCTCGAATGAGTGAGAAAAAATCGGAAAGTAGCCCCACAAATTATTCTATAGAACTTGAAAACTCCCCTTACGTTTAAGCAGAAAGCTATGAAGTGTAGTCACGTATCCTGATACCCAGCATAATTGTGATTTTTTTTTTGACATGTCACCCAGATTGGAACTCTTGTCAGGTAATTGGATCTGGAACATCATGTGTGAGACAGGGACATTTATTCAGTCCATAAACAAATCCGAACTGAACACTTAGCATGGACCGGCTTCCCTTCTGGAAATCTGGTTCTATCATTGAGCAGAAGCAAGAGCCTCATCTTGGCAGAGCTTACATTTCAGTCACTTTGGGAAGCACAAGCTATGGGATGGAAAGTTACAGGAAATCTGAAGTGCAGTGTGAAGTTGAAAGGTGAGGAGAATGAAAGTGAAATAAGGAAATTGACATCCCTTTGCTTGGGAAGATAAGGTTGAAATGAAATTCATTGATGACATTGAAAGATGTGTAGGACAGCTATATTGGGAACCATCTCTCCAGAAGGACAGCAGAAATAAAGCAAGCCAAACACTAGGAAGGATGTCTAACCTCAAACGTGTGTCAGGATGGCCAGCTCTAGGGTACAATGTCAATGGAAGGAAAACCAGACAAATTAGATTAGTGTCTTCCCTGAAAATGGCAGTTTTCTCCCAAGAAACAGAAGTAGAGGTTTTAGTGCCCCTTAACTGAAATTCTTGGGGCCAGAAGTGTTATAGTATTTGAATATGCAATAATATACATAGTGAGTTATCTTGGCCATGGGAGCCAAGTGAAAAAACAAAATTCATTTATGTCTTACATACCTTGCACAAATAACTTTGAAGATAATATTTATTTATTGATTTGAGAGAGAAAGAGAAAGAAGAGTCAGCCATAGAGAATCGACACACCAGAGCCTCTAGCCATTGCAAATAAACGCCAGACACATTTGCCACCCTGTGCTTCTGACTTTAGGTGGGTACTGGGGAATCAAACCCAGGTCCTTAGACTTTCCTGCAGAATTGTCTCTCCAGCCCCATTTATTTATTTATTTATTTTTGGTTTTTAGAGGTAGGATCTCATTCTAGTCCAGGCTGACCTGGAGTTAGTCCCAAAGTGGCCACAAACTCATAGAGATACTCCTACCTCTGCCTCCAGAGTGCTGGGATTAAAGGCATGCATCATAACACTTGGCTTAGAAGATAATTTTTAAACGATATTTTAAATAATTTCATGTGTGAAATAGTTTCATAGTGTGGAATTTTCTAAGAAAGTTGGGGCATCATGGTGGGCTCAGGAAGTTTCAGGATTTTAGATTTTTAAATTAGGGATGTTTATCAATGATTTTCTTGTTTAACTTGACTTACATTTTTGAGGGGAAGTTTTTTTTTTTTAATTTTTAAATTTTGCCAGGGATATTTATTGGTAATTTTTAAAAGTGCCAGTCTTCAAAATCAACATAATAGTTTCATAGGAAGCATTTAAAAGGTACTTTTAAAGATCCCTTTTATGTAGTCATTAAAGTCAGTGAAATATTTTATTACTTCTTTTCCTGGGAAAAGCAGAATTTCAATCATTTTCATTGGAGAATTAGTCTTAGCATACATAGGAAAATAGTAGTTGAATAAAATATAAAAACTGGAGCTGGAGAGATTGCTCAGTGTTTAAGGAACTTGCCTGTAAAGCCTAAAGTCCAGGGTTTTCCAGGTGTGGTGGAGCACATTTTTAATCCCAACATTTGGGAGGCAGAGGTAGGAGGATTGCCATGAGTTCAAGGCCATCCTGAGACTACAGAGTGAATTCCAGGTCAGCCTGGGCTAGAGTGGGACTCTACCTCAAAAGACCAGGGTCCGATTGCCCAGTACCTATGTAAAGACAGTAAAGACAGATGCACAAAGTGCTTGCAAATAAATAAATAAATTTTAAAAATATAAAAACTGAAGTACCGATATATACACAGATACATAATATTATATAAGTTTAAAATTTAAAAATTTTTATATAAAATAATCATTCTAATAAGTGAACTTAGAACACTTAAAATTAGTTGAAATTAGCATGACTGAGGTGGTATCAAAACTAATTCAAAGCCGGGCATGATGGTGCACACCTTTAATCTCAGCACTCGGGAGACAGAGGTAGGAGGATCACTCTGAGTTCAAGGCCACCCTGAGATTACATAGTGAATTCCAGGTCAGCTTGGGCTAGAGTGAACCCCTATCTCAAAAAACAAAAACAAAAACAAACAAAAAAGAATACAAGACTTATTCAGTACATTTTATAGTTCATAAAGGTTAAGCATTTTTTCACCACATTATACATATATGCAGTAAACCTTGTTTCAGTTGAGTGATACATTTCTCTTTTACTATGTATTTTCTTTCCTTTTTTCAGAAAGACATGGTCTTTCTCTGTAGCCAAGACTGGCCTAGAACTCACTATGCAGTTCAGACTAGCTTCTAACTCACAGTAATTCTCCTGCCTCAACCTTCCCTTACACAATTTTTGAAAAAATATTTATTTATTTACAAGCAGAGAGAGAAGGAGTGAGAAACACAGATACATGCACCACTTTGTACATCTGACTTTACATGAGTATTGGGGAATTAAACCTGGGTTGTTAGCCTTTGCTGGCGAGTGTCTTAACTGCTGAGCCATCACTCCAGGGCTTTGCACATTTTTCCCTTTAATTTTTGTTACTTGGAATTTTTATTTTTAAATTTTTGACAATTTCATACATGTATGCATTTTTATTCTGCTGCTTCCCCTTCTTTCTTCCCCTTCCACTACCAAAACCTTTATTTTTTTCCATTAGTTCCCCATCCTACTTTTATGCTGGGTTTGTTTATTTATTTATTTGACCCACAATTTAAATTAGGATTACTTGCATAATCACAGGTGGGAGGTTATTTACTGGCAAACAGGCAATCCTCCAGTGGCTACCCCATTCAATGACATGAGTTGCTTGAGGAGAAGTATTTTCATGGTGGGAAGTCACATGGCAGCACCGGAAGCAGAGAAAGCAAACAAGAATGGGACTATAAACCTGTCCCCAGCAACACACTTCCTCCACCAAGGCTCCACCGCCACTTTACTGAGGAGTAAGGGCTCAAACATATGAACCTCCGGGTGCCATTTACCTTCAAGCCACCAGAGGATGCTGACCCCTCCTCCAGCTATAGCTACTACAACATGTTGTGTGTGTGGTTATATAGATTGAGGAGACTCAAGATTGTGGCCAGGTGGAGACTCAACAGAGCGGATTATATAGTTCTGCTCTGAGCAGAAAGCGAGAGTTGACAGATGAGGATGTTCAATTTGAGTTTCAAGGCACAAGACCAACCCCATCTCAAAGACAGGCAGACAGGCAGAGAAAATTTCTTCTTTCTCAAATTTTTATTCTATTCTGTTTAACTTTGAACAGCTTGGATAAAGCCCACCCATTGGAGAAGGCAATCTGTTTTACTCGGTCTACCAACTCAAGTGTTAATTTTATCCAGAAATACCCTTAAAACACTGAATGTGGGCTTCGACATCCCATGGGATGGGTGGGCTTCTGGACTGAACAAAAAGGAGAAAGCCATTTCAGCACCAGCATCTTGACTACAGAGGCCTCACATTCCTGCTGCCATGCTTTCCCAGCCAAAGCAGACAGTCCTCTCAAACTGTGAGCCAAAGTAAACCCTCCCTTAAGTTGTGTTTGTCAGGTGTTTTGTTACAGCAAAGAGAAAAGTAAGGGACTAGGTAGATGGCTCAGTGGTAAAGCACTTGCAGCATAAGCATGAGTACCTGAGCTTGGATCCCCAGATCTCATGTAAAAAAGCCAGAAGCTGTCATGGGCTTTTTCAATGTCAGCACACTTCTGGTAAGAAGAGAGTTGGAGACAGAATAATATCCTGGAAGCGGCTGGGCCAGCTAGCCTGATAACTGAGCAGTGAAAAAAGAGACTAAGAGCCTCTGCCTCAAAGAAGGAGAGTGAGAGACCCTCCCTCAAACAAGGAGAGTGAGAGACCCTGCCTCAAACAAGGAGAATGGGAGACCCTGCCTCAAACAAGGAGAATGGGAGACCCTGCCTCAAACAAGGAGAATGGGAGACCCTGCCTCAAACAAGGAGAATGGGAGAACCTGCCTCAAACAAAAAGTATGAGAGACCCTGCCTCAAACAAGGAGAATGGGAGACCCTGCCTCAAACAAAAAGAATGAGAGACCCTGCCTCAAACAAGGAGAGTGAGAGACCCTCCCTCAAAGAAGGAGAGTGAAAGACCCTGCCTCAAACAAGGAGAGTGAGAGACCCTCCCTCAAACAAGGAGAGTGAGAGACCCTGCCTCAACAAGGCAGAAGGTGAACACTGATACCTAAAAGTTGTCCTTTGACCTTCACAAGCACTGTGTTGGAGTTGTCTTTTTGTTTCTGGACAAACACCATACCTGAAGCAGCTTATGGGAGGAAAAGCTTAATTTCAGGCTTACAGAGTCCAGGGATAACACCATCAATAGCAGAAGCTGGTTCCCTTCCATAAGTCCAAGCAGAGAGAGACCACCAAATAGCCAGCAATCAAGAGCAGCCAGAGATTCAAACTGCTTTTCATACACCTTAGGACTGAAGTATAAGGTCCACCCTCAGTGACATTCCTCTTCTCAGGCAGAACTCAAGTTGCAACCTAAATCTTCATAAGAAATGCCCAAGTCTATGGGGCCACACATTTAAACCACTACACAATTGTAGCCTGCACTTCCACACACACCATAGCATATTATATATACATGTACCACACCCCCCAAAAAAATGAAGGAAACAAAACTAGTGCAAATATCAAGAACAGTATGCATAGGAAAGGAGCTGCCAACTGCAGCAGCCCTGTCAGTTGAATTGCGGTGGGGTTTTGCCTTCTCTGTACTCTGTTAACTGTAGCTGTGCAAAGTGGGACGCTTGCTTCATGAAGTGATCACACCCAGTTTTAAAGGACATTTGTCACAGCATTGTCTAGAACAGTGAAACACTCTTGGTAATCCAGATATTGACCAGCATCATTTTCCCTGCCAGGATGGAGTCTCCCCTCGAGTCCGTAAGCCAAACAAACCCATTTCTCCACAAAAAAAAAAAAAAAAAAAAAAAACAGTGCTGTGGCGGAGGTGATGTCCACCCCTTTGCTCCTGCCGTCATTTTCCCTGCCAGGATGGAGTCTCCCCTCAAGTCCATAAGCCAAATAAATCCATTCCTCCACAAGCCGCTTTTGTTTGGGTTCTTTCTGTGCAGCAACTAGAAAGCTGACCACAACAGTTGTTTTCCCTGCAAGAAAGCCTTGAGAGGCCATTGTGTGAAACTGAGAAGGCAAAGCCCAAGATTCAATGTAGATGCCAAGGTGTGAGAGATGCTGGGATGGCTTAGCATCTTCTTGGGCAAGTGGCAGCATTCAAAGAGAGAGTTTACATGTGCTGCAAGCAGTTGGAAGGGAGAAGCTGCCTGAGGCTGTGGAGCCCAAATGATCCCACATAGATGTGCAGATGCCAGACATGGAGCTCCAGGATTTGATATTTTCCCTGTGGGTTCTGGGATACCTTTGGCCCAATCTTTCCTGTCTAGGACCCCATCCCTCCCTTTTGGAATGGAAATATTTGTGCCATCATATGTTGAAAGTATGCGATTGGGTATTCCTTGAGCCTCAGGAGAGAACAGTGTTGGGACTGTTAAGGAACATGGAGCCTTTTGAAGTTGGAATGAATACATTTTGAATTATAAGATGGCTGTAAGCCTATGGGGATAAAGTGTGCTTTTACTGTCAAATGTCTCCCATAGCTCATGTGTCTCAATGCTCAGTGTGCAGCTGGAGGTACTGTTTTGAAGGTTATAGAACCTTTGAAGATTGAGTCTTACTATAGGAAGTAGGTCACTGGGGGTCCTGCTTCCTGTTCACTCTGATGCTTGACTATGGAAACAATGGAAACCAACCATTTCACACGTGTGCCCCCATTCCTTCCCTTCCTGAACTATGAACCCAAACAATCCATTCATTAAGGTGCTCTTATCAGATGTTTTGTCACAGAAACGAGAAAAGTAACATGTTTACTAAATAGTAATTATGAATTTATTGACTACTTATTTATTTATTGTTGGCTAGTTACAGTAGAACATTTCACATGTTAGTGGGGAAATGCACTCTACTTGGAAAGTAAATATTCAGGGCAGAAAGCCTTTGCTTCAGAAGGATGTCCTTCTGTTTGGTACAATAGTTATTCTTGATAGTTTAGTTGTCATCTGGAGTTGAGTCCTGGCCATGGCCACCAAAGTTGACGATGAAGTGGCTGAGCGGGCCAGGGACCTTTTTGTTATTGGCTCAAAGGTCTCCCTTCATATCCTGTAGTGGTTTGATTCAGGTGTCCCACCATAAACTTACGTGCTCTAAATGCTTGAAACCTAGCTGATGGCAGTTTTGAAATTGGAACCTTGTTGGAGCTGTGTTGTTGGGGGCAGGCTTATGGGGGTTATAAGCCAGCTTCCCTTTGAGACTTTTTGGCACACTTTCCTGCCACTGTTTGCAGTGCTGTGACAGAGGTGATGTCCACTCTTTGCTCATGCCATCATTTTCCCTGCAATAATGGGTTTCCCCTCAAGCCCATAAGCAAAAATAAACTCATGCCTTCCACAAGCTGCCTTTTGGTCGAATTCTTTGTTGCAGCAACAAGAAGGTTAACTGAAACAGTTTTTGGTACCAAAGAGTGGAATCTATCATTCCTACTAGAACCCTAATTCTGTGGCTTTGGCCATGCAGGAGGAGGGATGTGGATGGATTTGAAACCTTGACCTAAGAGATGTCTTGTAGTGTTATAAGTACAGCTTGATGGACTATTCTGGTTAGAGTTGAAAGACCTGAATGTACTAAGGACTATGGTCTGTGAGGTTTGGCTTACAAGGGTGAGAAAGAACTTTGTTGGAACTAGTCTTGAAGCATTTGTGTGAGAGGTTTGTAGCCTTCAGTTTGACTGTGTCCTGAGAACTTGTGCAGGGCTGCATGAAGTGTGCACAGTTCCAGGAATGTGAAGCAGTGATAGGTTTCTGTATGGAGGCCCAGTAAATTCATTGTATGATGATAAACTGATTCCAGCCACTGCTGAGATACAACAATGAGAAGCAGGGAGAAATTCATGTATTAAAGGCTGAAGAAGGCCATTGTATGAGCTGTGAAGATAGACTGTAGTTTGTAGTTATAGTCCCAAAGACGTTTTGGATATATCAAAACAGTGGAAAGGCTGCCAGCTAGAGGGGCGGAATTGGAAATCTGGAAGCTTTTGTCACTGGTTGTGGATGTCGGACTTGAACTACAGATGTTTGAGGTTTGCCTACTGGTTATTGATATTGCATCTGATTGTGCCATCATGCATTGGAAGGATATAACTTGTTTTGATTTTGCAGGACTCACAGTTAAAAGACAGTCAAATCTCAGATGAGACTTGGGAATTTTGAGCAATGTTAAAGTTGGTCTAAATGCAATTTGCATTGTGAGATGGTCCTGAGTTTATGGGGGTTAGGGGCAAAATGTGGTGGCTTGAATATATGGCCCCATAGACTCAGGCTTGAAACTTGAGTCTCCAATGGGCAGATCCCTACCGGGGAAGTGGCATGTCACTGGGGACTGATTTTAACGTGGGAGATTAGGAGGAAGAGACCTTTAGACAGGATTAGGCCGGCCCATGACGACCTCACGCACCTTTGCCAACCTCCTCCCTTGCTGGGGCTTTGCTTCGCCTCCAGTACAATTTTAATTTCTAGTTCAGTCAAAAGGCGCCAGCTTTTTCCCCTTGGCTCTGGACGAACATGGTTTGAGGTGGTGAATGCCCCTTTCCCTCCAATTCTGCAGGGACAATTACTCTATAATAGGATCATGGATCTTATTGTTTAATTTTCCTTAGAAGCATGCATCTAGTCCCCCCCCCCACATTTTTGGTGATTTTTATGAGTTTATCAGACCATGTGGTAATGGGCTGCCTCTCTTTTTACTCGACTCCCCCCCCCACTTGGATAAATTTTAATAAAGCATATGGTGTTTGTTAAGAAAACTCTCTGTGTCATCAACTCTTTTGGCGTGCATATGTTACAAACTTGGTTGGATCCACAGGACCCCGGTTTCAGGCACCCACCCCCACCAGTGACCTACTTTCTCCAACTAGACTTTTCCCACCTCCAACAGTGCTGTCAGCTGTGGACCAAGCCTTTCACAGGTAAGTCAGGTCAGCTTTGGGGGAGAAGGGCATTCCAGATACAAACTATAACAAAGGCCTTAAAAACAGAACTTAGTTTTCTCTGAAGAACACCTTCTTTCTGTCAACTGTTGGGTTGGCTTCTGCCGCAGCTGCCAGCCTATAGGCCTACTGTACAGAGTTCAGATTTTCCTATCCTATGATAAATCTCTGTCCTCCTGCCTTGCCTTTCTCTCTCTCTCTCCATTTCCCTGATGGAATTCTGACTGATACAGTCGCAGTCACTGTTCAAGATGACTTACAATGAGAGAGCTTCCACCATTGTCGTCATCACAGGACATAATGAGGGCAGAACCTTCTCAATTATTTCATTTCCTCATGGAGGCTGGCACATGGCTTTCAATAAATGATGGTTTGAATGAAATCATTGTTAGTGATTGTTGCAAATAGCTTTGGAGGATACAAAACAATATCTTGAATATTAGGCATGGAGTAAAATTATTATAAAAAAGACATCATTAAGCTGCTAAAATAAAAAAACAATAAAACATTATATAAGTAGTAGAATTACTCCACTGAAAACCTGGAAGATAGAAGACAAAAGCATCAATAAGGTTTTGATCCTAACGTAACTAATAACAGCATTTTTATCTATTGCTTGAAATTTCCTCCTAATCTCCACCCCATGCTTCTGTGGGCTTGTACAACACGATTCATATGTTTAAATTACTTTACCCTGTTTCCTTCCTATTATTATTAGGATAATAATAATAATTATTATTATTAATTTATTTATTTTTTGGTTTTTCGAGGTAGGGTCTCACTGTAGTCCAGGCTGACCTGGAATTCACTCTGTAGTCTCAGGGTGGCCTTGAACTCAAGGTGATCCTCCTACCTCTGCCTCCCGAGTGCTGGGATTAAAGGCGTGCGCCACCACGCCCGGCTAGATAATAATAATTATTTTGAGTGCTGGGATTATAGGCGTGCATCACCATGCCTGGTTTATGTGGTGCTACATTCTGAGGCAGGGTCTCTTGTTCTTATTGTTCACTGCAGTGCCTAACTGGGCTGGGACATTCTCCTGTCTCTGCCTTCCTTCTTGTGGGTGGGATTACAGAAGCCCACCATTGCTTCTGGCTGTTCTGTGGGGTCTGGAGATCCAGAGCCAGGCACTCAGAATTGTGCAGCAAATGCTTTAGCCACTGAGCCATCTTTCAAGCCCCCAGTAATTTTTGTTGAGGAAAATGTCATGGACTTTTTAGGCTTGGTGTGGGTTACTGGCTATTTGAAAGCCACATAATGAGATGGGTACTTGATACAGACCGAGAAAGTGACACAGGGCCATACAACCCAAATGCAAGAATGCAGAGTGAAATAAATCCACGCATGAATAAATAAACCCCAGCCATCATTAAGTCACTATTGAGTGATGAATAATGAGCATTGCCACTTGGCTTTTCTAGCTCTTTAGGTGGGAAGGGACTCAAAACACAGAATTCTCTTCATATTTGGAAAGACTTAGAAGCAACAAGTATGTATATTAAACACAGTGAGGCAAAGAGTGTAAACTAAAGTAAAAACAAAATTTCTAATACAACACACCCATTTAAAATGTGCACGATCAAACTACAGCATTGTGGAGAACAATGGGTAAGTGTTGCCATTATTGGCAGTTTTTTTTTTTTTTTTTTTTTTTTTTTTGGTTTTTCGAGGTAGTCCAGGCTGACCTGGAATTCACTCTGTAGTCTCAGGGTGGCCTTGAACTCATGGTGATCCTCCTACCTCTGCCTCCCTCTGCTGGGATTAAAGGCGTGCGCCACCACGCCCGGCTTTATTGGCAGTTTTAAACCTGGCTTCATTCCCTCCATCTTCATTCCCAGTGGCTCCTTTATTCTGCAAATTAGAAGGTCACATCCCTGTCAGCTATCTGCTCCAATGAAGTGTGTTGGGCATGGTCATATTTTCTTTCTTGTCTTTGAGTCCAGGCTATTCAATTATTATAATATATATTAATATGTAATAAATAAATATATAATTATATAAGCAATTATATTTAGAAATATTTATAATTAATATAAAGTAATTGCTTATGTACGTCTTCATATTAATTGTGTCTTCTGTGTCTGGCTAGGTCATGAATGTGATTCAATCTCTTTTCTCCTTGAAATTATTTATTTATTTGCAAGGAGAAAGGGGAGAGAGAAAGAGAGAGAACAGGCATGTCAGGGTCTCCTGCTGCTGCAAACGAACTCCAGATGCATGTGCCACTTTGTGCATCTGGCTGTGTGTGGGCACTGGGGAATTGAACCCAGTCTATCAGGCTTTGCAAGCAAGTGCCTTAACAGCTGGGCAATCTCCCAGTCAGAACACTTAATTTAAATGGTACTAAATCTTTGGGAGAAGTTTGGGGTATAAATGCTTTCCAGATCCCTTCCATAAATACCATACCATGTGTGTTTTGCCAAATACCAGTTGGGCCAAATACCCTTCTCCAGTTGAAAGGGCTTTGTTGAATTCCGTAAACCACTTCAGGAGAAGATATAGACACCAATAGGAAATGGTACCTGAGAAGATAGAGTCACCCCGTAGGACATGGTGTCTGAGAAGAAATCTCACATTTTATCAAAATCCAAGGTAGTGATTCTGCAGTCAGTTTCCAAATGCATCTGCATTTGTGCAGTCTTGTAAACAGAGGCTGGTGAGTGCAAGAATGTGAAAGACCATGTTGCTTGTCCCGGTGAATAATTTTCTATTTATTTTTATATCTTTAACTTAGAGAGAGTGTAGTCATGCTAGATCACAGAAGAACTCCGAAATGTCCTTCGGCTGTCACTTGGCCAGTCATGCTCAGGTGGGTGACTTCAGGGGTTCTCTGCTGCTCCAGGTGTTCCAGTTCAACACCACCAAAGACACAGAACAGCTGCCATGCACAGCAGGTGATTTTAGCAACAACACACTCACTGGACAGTTCAAACAGCTGGAAGAATGGGGTTTGAAAGTTTTCCTTTTTCTTTTTGTGGTTTTGGGGATTGAAAACTGTGCCACTGAGATACACTTTCTAGTTCCAAGGATTTTGAAAGTTTTCAGAAACGATGACAGGTGGGCATGGCATTGGTTTCCAATTGTGGGGAGGTCAAGTGGCTGTTCACACAGCAGTGGGTCAGGAAGCTGAGAGCCAGATAGGAACCAAGGCTGTACTATAACCTTCAAAGGCCTGCTCCTTCTGCCTGGCTTCAGCAGCGAGGCTTCACCTCTTAAAAGTTCCATGGCCAGGCTGGAGAGATGGCTCAGCGGTTAAGGCACTTGCCTCCAATGCCTAAGGCCCCGAGTTCAATTCCCCAGGACCCACATAAGCCAGACCCACAAGGTGGTGGTCCTGGTGTGCTCTCTCTCTCTCTCTCTCTCTCTCTCTTTCTCTCTCTCTTTCTCTGTATCTCTGCTTGATAATGAATAAATAAAATATTAAAAAAAAGTTCCATGGCCTCCCAAAACAGTGCCATCAGCTGGGAAACAAATGCTATTTTTCTTTCCTCTAATTTGTCACATTTCTCTTCTTATTTTATTATTCTTTACATAACTTACGATCCCAGTTTTTATTCTTTCTATGTTTGATGCTTTCAACTTCTAGTACTTATTAAAAATGACAATTTACATTCAATTATCCATTGAAAGCTAAAAAGCATAAGACTTAGAAGCAATGAAGCAGGCAGGTGTTTCATTAAGCCAGCGTCCTCATTAATAACAACCATACAGTTGGAAACAGACGAAGATACTATCACAGGAAGATAATTCAGTAGAGTCTGGGCAGAAATCAGGCTTCAGCTGGGGAGAAGTGGGAGCAGAGGAAATGGGGAGAATGTCTTAGAAAAGGATCATTTGTGGCAGGAGGAATTAGAAAGGATAAAGACTGATTTTCCTGGAATGCCACATAGGGTATCATGGTTTTTATCCGACATTGCTTAGCATTTGTTGAGTTTGAAAAGTGAAGCAGCTACTCATACAGACTTGCAAATTCTCTTTTTATCTTGTAAAAATGATTAGCACATATTTTTAGCATATGTATTTTTTTCTTTTTTATGTTTTATTTATTCATTTTCAAGCAGAGATACACACACACACACACACACACACAGAGAGAGAGAGAGAGAGAGAGAGAGAGAACACCAGGGCCACCACCTTGTGGGTCTGGCTTATGTGGGTCCTGGGGAATTGAAACCCGGGCCTTAGGCACTGGAAAGAAGCGCCTTAACCGCTGAGCCATCTCTCCAGCCCAATATATATATTTTTGAGATTAGTCCATCTCAGTATCTAAAAGTCTTCCTTATTCAGAATTTTTATTTATTTATGTGTCAGTGGGTTCAGTGCGTGTGATGTACGAGTGTGGTGCATGCCGTCCATGGCATGCTTGTGGATGTTAGGGGACACATTGTAGGTTTGTCTACTTCATTTGAGGCAGGGCTTCTTGTTCTGGAGCTTTCTCTGCTGTTCTTACCATGAGCTTCTGAGTTTCTGGAAAATTCTCCTGTCTCTGCCTCCCAGATCACTGTCACTGTGGGCATGCTGGGATTACAGAAGCCTGCTTGAGCTTCTTCTTTTTTTCAAATGTGGCTTGAACTCAAGCTTGAGCTTGGAGGGCTTTATCCACTGAGCCATCTCTCTAGCATCCTTATTTTTTTTTAATTTTTAATTTTTTTGGTTTTTCGAGGTAGGGTCTCGCTCTAGCCCAGGTTGACCTGGAATTCACTATGTAGTCTCAGGTTGGCCTTGAACTCATGGCGATCCTCTTACCTCTGCCTCCCAAGTGCTGGGATTAAAGACGTGCGCCATCACACCCAGCTCCTTATTTTTAATTATAACAAACAGAATCAGGTTGGTTCTGTTTTATAAACTTCAGTGATTTACTTAGCCATTCTAGATGGCTATCAGGTTGTTTCCAACATTTTACTGACGCAGAGAGAGAGTCACAGCGTAGACGCTTCTGCAGACATGAGTTTGCACTAGATATGGAGTGTACAGGCCTAGAGAAGAGATGCTGAACCCAAGGCTCTGTGACTGTGTAACTGTGACAGATACGACTAAAGTGTTTTCCATAAAGGCCGTGCCAGTTTAAGCTCTATCAGTAATGCCTGAAATTCCTAGCTCCTCAAACACTGGGTGAGCTTTTTTTTTTTTGGACACACAGCCTTGTGTATGCTGGCCAAATGCTCTCTCTGCCACTGAGCTCTATCCCCTGCCCTCATACAGTTGTTCATATGACTATTTTTTTGCATGTGTATGTGCATGTGTGTACACATAGTTACAGTTTTTATAGTTCTCGCACAGTTCCTTGAAACGTGTGTATGTATGTACGTAAGCATGTTTGTGTGAGGGGCGCTTGTGCAAGAGTGTGTGCAGGACAAAGGATAACCTAGGGTGTCATCTCAAGATGTTGTCCAGCTCCTTTGAGACAAGGTTTCTTCTTGATCTGGAACTCACCAATTAGGCTAAATTGCCTAGCAAGCCCGGAGATCTCTGTCTCCCCTGTGTTGGGATTATGAGCACCCTGTACCTTGTGGGTACAGGGTCATCAAGCTTGTGAGGCAAACACTTTACTGGCTACTGCATCAGTACTGACCTTCCAGCCTCCACATAACTTTGAATATTTGTCCAATTTAAGGTACAATGGTATGTTAGCATAGTTGTGGAGTGTGCTTCTTTTATTATGGATGGAGTTGAGCATATTTACTATGTCTAGCAACTAGTTATACTTACTCTGTTATATTTACTCTGTCCAGCACCTAGTTATACTTACTCTGTTATATTTACTCTGTCCAGCACCTAGTTATACTTACTCTGTTATATTTACTATGTCTAGCACCTAGTTATACTTACTCTTATATTTACTATGTCTAGCACCTAGTTATACTTACTCTGTCTAGCACCTAGTTATGCTTACTCTGTTATATTTACTATGTCTAGCACCTAGTTATACTTACTCTGCAATATTTACTATGTCTAGCACCTAGTTATACTTACTCTGTTATATTTACTATGTCTAGCACTTAGTTATACTTACTCTGTTATATTTACTATGTCTAGCACTTAGTTATACTTACTCTGTTATATTTACTCTGTCTAGCACCTAGTTATACTTACTCTGTTATATTTACTCTGTCTAGCACCTAGTTATACTTACTCTGTTATATTTACTATGTCTAGCACTTAGTTATACTTACTCTGTTATATTTACTATGTCTAGCACTTAGTTATACTTACTGTGTTATATTTACTATGTCTAGCAACTAGCTATACTTACTATGTTATATTTACTATGTCTAGCAACTAGTTATACTCTTCTTTCTCTAAGCTGACTATTCTAATAAGCTATTGTTTTATTTTGCTATTTCAACTTCTTAAATATTTCATTCTCTTCTTACCTGGTTTTTGAGACAAGTATGATTTGATTCTTTGTGCCTCGATATATAAGGTGTTTCCTCCCTTAAAAAATTCTCTTCGTTCTTTTTTTTTGCATTACAAAGCCATGATTCTCACATAGAGACATAATATATATATATTTTTTGGTTTTTTGAGGTAGGGTCTCTCTCTAGTCCAGGCTGACCTGGAATTCACTCTGTAGTCTCAGGGTGGCCTTGAACTCAGGCAATCCTCCTACCTCTGCCTCCCGAGTGCTGGGATTAAAGGCGTGTGCCACCACACCCGGCAAGACATAATATTGTTTAAATTGTTTTGTTAAAATGAAATTGGATTAGGTTTAATACAATTTAAAAAATAAATGCATTTATTAACTTATTAGAGAGAGAATAAATACACAAGCTCCTCCTACCACTGCAAACAAACTCCAGATGCATGTGCTACTTTATGCATCTGGCTTTATGTGGGTACTGGGGAATCAAACCCAGGCAGTCAGGCTTTGCAAGCAAGTGCTTTTAACCACTAAGCCATCTCTCCAGATTCAAGAGTTCTTTTTGATTGTCATAGTTATGAACACATATTTCCATGTACGCATTCATCAGTGACTATGCACAGGATGTGCCCCACATTGAGGTTTTGGTATTAATTCTGCTTAGTGTGTTTTCTGAACTTCCTATATTGGTGACTTGGAAAATTCCCAGCTATTCTAACTTGATCTTTTTTTCCCCATGTTTTACTCTCTTCTCCTTCTGGTATACCTTTGACACCACATTTCCATGTTTCATAGTTGTCTCACAGTTCCTTGATAGCCTTGTATTTCAGTTTGAGAAGTTTCTGTTGCTCTCTGCCCACCCTCACTCATTCTGTGTTTGTGTTTCTCTGAGGCTCTTTCTTCTTGCTTCTACCTCCCTGTTTATATTACCCATCCACTGCTGCCCTTGTCTCTTTATTCCAGCACAGACGTGAACATGTTAGTATTACTTATTTCAGGTTATTGGTATGACAGTGCCAAGATCTCTACTCCGAGTCTGGTTCTTGTCTCTTCAGACCACTTCTTTTCTTTTTGCCATTTAAACACCTTTTTCCTCCTGAAAGTTAGACATCATGTATTTAATTAAAGTTGCTGAAGCAATTACTTTCTTGTTGCTGGAACAGAATACCAAAGCGGCAGCAGCTTATGGGAGTAAAGGGTTTATTTCAACTTCTAGGCTCAAGGGGGAGGTTTCTTCACGCCATGCACATGGATCCTCCCACAGCAACTTGGAGGTGGCACCAAGAGAGCCAGGTATCCACACTCAGTAGGGCTGGACTAATAAGCCTCAATGCCCACCCCAGTGATATTCCTCCAGCAAGGCTCCATCTCCCAAGGCTCCCGCAGCTGTGGATTGAGTGAGTCTTAATCACAAATACATGAGGCTATGAGGGAAACTTTCCACTCAAACTACTGCAGTTGCTAAAGCTGATAGGCCCTGAGTGGGAGGTTAGGCTAGGACTTAGGATGAGTTTACTGTTTGCTGTTGCTACAGATACCAGAGACATAATTTTCCTCTGGTTTTTATTTTCTCTGTTGTCTTTGGGATTCCCTGCATATGACTTACATATGCTGAGGTCCTGGAGTTCTTTCTGCCTTAATCTATGTTACTCAGTTCTGTTGATGGGGTCGAAAAGCATGGAGCAAGGATGTATTCTATGGCTATGATTAGATCTGTCAATGAAGCTTACGTGGGGTGAGGATTTCCTCTACACCAAGGGCAGAAGGGGCTGGAGTTGGATGTCTCTTTCTCAGCTTGGTTGGGCTCTGATGAAATAGTGTTCCTAGAGGGCAGGCCTTGTTAAGAGGGAGCTGGAGGGATGGCTAAGTGGTTAAGGCAGTTGCTCCAGAGTTTAAGAATCCGGGTTCAATTCCCCAGTACCCACGTAAGCCAGATGCACAAAGTGGCGCATGCATGTGCAGTTTATTTGCAGGGTCTAGAGTCCCTGGCATGCCCATGTTCTCTCTCTCTCTTTTTCTCCCTCTCTCTGTCTCTATCTCTCTGCTTACAAATAAATAAAATATTTAAAAATGAGGGAGCTCTGGATGTGTATTTCAGAATGGTTAGTTTTCTCTCTCCCTGAGGCAAGTAGGAGGGGATTTTTTCTCAGATCTGTATAGTGGGGAACTTGTAGGGCTTCTGGACACAAAACTCAGGAAAATGTGTGGGTTTGTGAGGCTGGACCTCTGTGGGTTTTTAAGTCTCACATTTGTCCACACTCAGCCTTCAGCAATGATAGTTTGAAATGTCTTTACACTAGCTCCAGCTGTGTGGCCTTCTGCCCCTCACTTTTCCTTCAGGGAGCTGTCTGGTGCTCTACTTTTTTTTGTGATCATTAAAAAAAATAATTTCTTTATTGTTAATAATTAGAAACATTGTATGGACAAGTCTTGTGTTGGTGCCCCCATTGCTGGAATGGTTCATGGGATGAAGGGCTATGAGTTGTGCAAACAATAGACATTTTTTGAGGGGGGGCAATGCATCTGGATATTCCCCCACTGTGGCTATTACAATTTCGGTCCCCTCTTCTACAAAATTTCCCAAGCCATAGTGGGTCAGTTTTAAGTCTGCTTTACTGTGGAGCTCTTAAGAGTCTCTGGGTTTATCCTACCAACTGACCGTAGGCCGAGACCTAAGATTCTGGCAAGAGAGGAGCCACCACAGTCATAACGTGGAGGATCCATATGGAATCCTGCAGAGAAGGACAGGAGGAACGAGGGACCCACAACCACAGACATTCAATCTACACAGGATAAGCCAGTGAGACAGAAACCAACGATCGTCGACACAAAGACCCCAAAATGCACAACCTTAAAGCAGCCTTAATACTCATCCACCACGACTCAGGGAACTGAGAGGAAGAGGGGGCGGAAAGATTGTGAGAGCCGTGGTGGAGGAGATTATCAGAGGCATGGCACCCTCAGTAACAACACACTTGGGCCAGGAGAAATGGGCTGAGTACTAGGCTATCCAGGGTCCCCTGTCACAAGGACTGATCCAGACGGCCCACTGAGGAGGATATCCAGCTGATTGGGGATGGGGAGGGAGGCATTGGGGAATTGGGGATAACAACTCATTGTTTGCCCACTAAATAATGTAACTCATTATGGACAATAAATATATATTTAAGAAAAAAAGAGTCTCTGGGTTTATGCTTTGGACTATTCTGAGTATCCTCGGTGTCTGTCTCCATCACCCTTTAGGTTGTCTGACTTGCTGTGGAAGCAGCTCTCTTGCTCATCTTTCACTTCCTCTATGGCTTCATTTGGGCCTTAGATGATGAGTTAGGGGTGGTTCATCTCCTCCCTGAGTGTCAGTCATATCAATTCTTGTTGGTGGAACTGTGTTGTCCACGGTTCTCTTTGCATTCTGAAAAATACAAACAGAATCTCCAGCAGAGAGTGAGATAGGTATAGATTAAATAGGACAAACACTGGAATTGGGATCCAGGGCTAATTTTTATGGAGACCAAGAACCTGGACTCCAAGGGGAAGCCGCTACTGACCATGAGCCTATAGAGAGGCTACACCCATTAAAATCTTGTCTCTACTTTTCAGGGCAGCAGCTTGTTCTGCGAATACTCTGGATATTCTACATGAGATCTTGAATTTTAGTCTTTTCAGCTTTTTTATTTCCTTCCATGGACGAATGGGATCACTTCCAGGCTTATACATGTCAGAATAGACGCTAGCTTATTTTTATTTTTATTTTTAGGAGATAAGATCTCATGTATCCCAGGCTGCCCATGAACTTACTCTGTAGCTGATATGACCTTGAACTCCTAATCCTCCTGCCTCTACTTCTTGAGTATTGAGATCCTATAGGTTTGTGTTACCATGCCCAGCAGAGGTTGGATTTTTCTTATTGATTTCTAGGGGTCGTATAGTCAACGAAAATTAGTTCTTCAATCTGATATGATACACATCTTCCACTTTATTTTTTATCTTTTGAACTTGGGGTTTCTGTCTAATGAAGTTAAAAACACATTTTGTGTGTGGTTTTATTTTTCAGTATTCTTTCAGGCATTTGGATTCTGTGATGTAATTAGAAAGGTTGTCCCAACTCGATGTATAAAGGAATTCTTCCATTGTTTCTTTTTGTGCTTGCCATAATTTTATATTTACATTTAAATACTTGCTCCATTTGGGTTTTATCCTCATTTTAAGTGTGAAGCATAATTTATCTATTTCCAATGATCTGTATGGTTTTAAAACTAGTTATTCAAGAATTCATTTTACTGTTACTTATCATATGTTAAACATTAATATGTATTTGGATCCTTTTAAAATATTTTATTTATTTATTTTCAAATAGAGAAGGAGTGAGAGACAGGGAGAGGATGAATGAATGAGAATGGTGCACCAGGCTTCTTTCTGCTGGAAACAAATTCCAGATGCATGCACCACTTGTGCATCTGGCTTCACATGGGTACTGGGGAATTGAACGTGGGCTGGCAGGCTTTGCAAGTAACTGCCTTTAACCCCTGAGCCACCTCTCCAGTCCTGAATCTATTTTCATAATTTATATTTTACTATTGCTTTATTTATTTATATGCTAAATTGAGAACTCATGTGCTATAAGACCATGCTTTATTACTAGAGCTTTAAAATATTTGAAATTGTTGTATAGTTACCTCATCACTTATTTATTTATTTTATATTTTCTTTTTTTGAGGTAGGGTCTCAGTCTAGCCCAGGCTGACCTGGAATTCACTATATAGTCTCAGAGTGGCCTTGAACTCAAGGTGATCCTTCTCCCTTTACCTCCTGAGTGCTGGGATTAAAGGCATACACCATCACACCCAGCTTACCTCCTCATTTTTTTGTCAAAAATTTCCTGTCATTTTATTTTTATAATATCTTTGGCATCTATAAAAAGACCTGTTATTTTCATTGTGATTATACTAAACTTTTTGGTTAATTTAGGGAAGACTGTGTCTTTCCAAAGTTGTTTTTTTTTTTCTCTCCAAGATCAATATATGCCTTTAAATTTATTCAGGTTTCATTTTGTGTCCATAGGAAGAAGTAAAAATACTTCTTTACATATTTCAAGCACATTTTTTTGTAAATTCTAATATTAGGTGTGTTATCTTGCTTATCTTTCCCTCTTTTTTAGTTGGGTTATCTTCTCCCTACTTTTGCTGGGTTCTTAACTTCATAATGCCTTTATGTACTCAGAATAACTTATTATTTAATACATATGCTCATCACTTATTTCTACATATTTATTTTGTGGAAACATGCTTTCCATTTGTGTGTGTGTGTGACCAGTTTTGCTGTGTAGCACCAGTTGGCCCTGAGCTCACAATCCTATTGGGTTGATAGGTGTGCACAGCTGATGAGGGTGGATTTCTTAAAGGCATTGCTGAGGGCTGAAGAGATGGCTTAGCGGTTAAGGCATTTGCCTGCAATGCAGAAGGACCAGAGTTTGATTCCCCAGTGCCCATATAAAGCTAGATGCACAAGAAGGCACACGTGTATGGAGTTCATTTGCAGTGGCTGGAGGTCCTGGTGTGCCCATTCTCTCTTCTCTCTCTCTCTCTCTCTGCCTCTCTCTCAAATAAGTAAATAAAATATTTTTTAAAAAAGGCATTGCTGAATGAGGTCTATAGACTTAGTTTCTTCATCTATTAGCAATGTGGTGGTAGGTGTATTACCCAATCTTTATAAGCCGTGGTTTCCTCATGAGTAAAATGGGACAAAATAGTACTTGCATTACAAAGGCAGTTTTGAGGGTTGAAAAGTTAAAGTCAACAGGAAGCAGTCAAAAAAAAAAAAAAAGGTGTTGCAATGGCTCCATCCCCTATTAATCTCAAACTGCTCCATGAGCTCAGGCTAAGAATAAACCATGTCCCTCCATTCCAGGTGATGGATTAGAGTAAATGGAGAGAGAAGTGTATTGGCTTGATTGTACTTTCATTGTTATTGGAAGGAATCTGTGCCTATAGGCAAACAAAGCAGGGCTGGTGAACAGAACAGATAGCACAGGTACACATGTCCCGGACTTTGTAGTTTCTAGTTTACATACAAGTAGGGAACTGATCTTCACTGCAACTCACAGGGATCCATGGGTAGGGTACTGGAAACCACACCAAGAGCATGTTACAGATCTGTGGATTCCTGGTGCTCATTCCTTGTCACAATCCTCTTAACTTCTCATCCCTTATTCCCATTCGGGCCTAAGTATTAACAATGACAGAAAAGGCAGATCACAAACCTGATAGAAAACACAGGTGAGGGGATGAGGGATTCAGGCAGTTAGTGGAGAGAGTATATGAGAGTTTGGGGATTAGGAGCAATGCTAGTATTTACTGAATGCCGCCTGGGGCAAATTATACGGAGGAGACTATATGCAACTGTGTCTTGAGTGTCTATGTCTGAAAATATATAAAAATGTGCATTTTTCTTTTATTCCTAACGTCACTCTTCCAAGGCAGGTGTTATAAAGCCAATTATACCATATGTCTCTAGAAAGGAAGGCAGCAAAGAAGTCTTGTAACTCACAGGCCTGGAGGTAGGATTTCATGGTCATGGTGGAGCTGGGAAGCAACCCGGAGGGTGTCAGCCATGGGGGTGCTGAGTGCTTGGAGAGCTGTGATGAGGTCAGCAAGAAAGGAAGGTGACTTTTTCTCTTACAGTAAGGAAAAGACCACACAGAGGCAGCAGAGAAACCTGATGGACAAGCCAAAGGGCCAAGGAGACAGGAAAGCCCCTGCTACCCGAGTTAGAAATGCAGATGAAATGTGGACTAAACCAACTGCAGTGATAAAGAAATATGCAGAAGAGCAGCCAGCTATTTCTACCTGGAAAAGTGCTCCATCAGCTACTTGGCCATCTTTCCCACTGCTGCATCGCTTTAAATGTGAAGGGACATTCAAGACCCAGAGGCGGAAATGGCCTTTGCTCATTGGATGGCAGGCTAAATTCAGTCCAAAAAGAACGTGGTTGGAGGCAGCTGATAGAAACGGTCTCAGTCCTCCAGGGTGCAAATGTCCGCGTGCATTCTTCCTCCTCCTTCCCACGTGCCTCCATCTCGCTCTCGCATTAAAAAAAAAAAAAATTCAAAGTATGCAACCTTGCGCTTTGTACCCAAGTGGTGGAGCACCGCTTCTGCTTAACTCAGAGCTGCTGGCTGCCCGAGTGATTAATTTGAGCTACTCTAGTGGTTTATGAGAAGTGGCGCTCCCTCTTGGATCCGCCACCGAGCAGTGAGCATTGCAGCCTGCTGTGAGCTATCCCAGATGTGGCTGCGGGGAGGGCTGTCCTGCGCTAAAAACTTGCCAGCAAGACGCACGACACCCAGTGACCCAAGACTGCGGCAAAGAGGCGTCGGAGTGGACGGAGGGAGGGTCACCCTTCTCCTCTCCTCCCTCGCCCCTGGTGCAGGGGGAAGGTCGTTCCAGGTGGTCACCACTCCAATCCCCCCGAAATCTGCAAATTCATCGCTGCCCTTATCTCCCCGTGAAACCCTTGGGGGTGGAGTGGGGCTAGCCTCGGGCAGCACCGCCCGCCTTCAGCTGGTTTCTAACGCGGACCCCTGTCCCCCCCCCCCCAGGCTTCGCGTCACCACCGCAGGGCTCGGGCTTTAGGACTTGGCTGGTCACTCGCACGCAGCCTGGAGCTGCGCTCAAGTCTCCTTGAAACTTTCAGCACATCCATCCGAATCGGGCCATTTCTAAGACAATGTGGCGAACAAAGAAGAGCAGGGGAGAGCCTTGGAGCCGCGGGCGGGCTGCCGGGCGAGGGGGCCCGCGCCGGGAACGCCGAGCTCGCGGGCCCCGGGGCAGAGATCGCCGCCGCCGAGCCCTTTGTCCCTGCCCGGGGCTGGGCGCCCGGCGACCGGAGCTCAGGCGTCCACGTGCGGCGGGCACAGCGCTGACCCCGGACGAAGCCGGGACCCCGGGCCACTGCCCGCCCTCCACAGTCGGGCTCCTCCCCGACTCCCCCAGACAGACGCGCGCTGCGCGGCTCCGGGGCGCGAGTGGAACTTGGGGTCCGGGGCGGTTCGGGGCGCTCCGGGGCTGGCTGCACGGGTCGCCCGGGACCCTGCGCTGCGCGCCGGGACCGAAACAGCCCGACTCCAAGATGTCTGGCAGGGTGCCTCTATGCCAAGTCGAGGGTCTCTCCTCCCTCCTCTCCCCTTCCCTTTCCTTCTCTCTCCCTCCTTTCCCCTTTCCTTTCCTTCTCTCCCCTTTCCTT